>VICI01000699.1:0-31890 GCA_019593645.1 Akabosia matsudoensis
GCAGCATATACAATTTAAAATCGAAAGATTTTTATAAGACTTCGAATTACTCAAGTTTGAGACCCTGGAACCAACTAAAATGTTGGTGGAAGGGGGTGTCATTTATCAATTGCAAAGACTTCTTCTGTGTGTTTCTCGACAGTTTTAAAAGAGTGAACCACACTTTTGAGTACCAAATGTTGCGTCAATTAACACATAGGTGTAAAGTATTTATTCAGAAGAATTGGTGTTGAGTAACTGTTAACACTCAAATTCATTTCGCATTCAAAGCAGTTTTTCAAAGGCGCTCTTGAATTCAAAGTTCCTCCTGAAGCTTACTAACTACATGCATTTAGTTTAGTCTGTCCACAACAAATGCGTTAAACTAAAATTGGGTAGACAAGTACAATATGATGGCAGTACACGTTTCTTCCTCGCAGAACAAACAATGCCATCAAATTAATGACCAGTGGAAGGAAACGAGCCTAACACTCGCCAAAACTGCCAATGACATTTACGCACTTTCTAGAGATAACTTTGTTCGATCAATTAGCCAACGCCACGCTTAAATAAAAGTTTTGTTGCGCATATCTTTTTGAATTCAAATGACACTAGGACACTTTAATGACCGACTTATACGTAGCATATAATATGAGCCCTGCAGTATATAGTCTCTTCGTGACATAACATTTATTGCGTAAGTAGTTTAGTTACATTTTCGTTCTTTGCCAGGTTGCCAAGAGTGGAACTCTTCACTCATTGGGGTAGGTACATGAATTCATTCATTTACTGTTTTCCTATACGGAATCAGAATTTAAACGCAAAAAGGCATATGCATACAATCCTGAATATATCTTCCTCTATAGATCTATTTCATTTTGTTATCTATCTCAGATTCAGTTTGAATTTCTACAAGAATCAAACCAAGCTTTGAAACCATCACACCGGAAATACTTTATAGGTACTTATTATTTCAACGTTTTTTGGGTTAACGATTAGAAGATATCATATCATTCCATGTGCCTTTTTCCACTTGGCTCCATTTTCATTCATTCAACTTCCCAACTTCTTTTGGACTTTTGACACACCATCATCAAAATTAACACTCGATTCGTTCCGTGTTGGTTTGTTCATGTAAAAGTTTTGCAAAATCTACGTCTGCCGCAGTTGTGGCTGTCTGCAAAATGGTATGTGTTGAATGTTTTTCAAAAAGATATGTAATTTGGACTCTCGTTTCTTACATAATCAGTGGAAAGAACTAAACAAGATGAAAAGTACAGGGGACATAATTATAGATCATTGGCTATCAAATCATGTTTTTAGTATCAGGAAACCAGAAAATTGATAATTTGATAGTACACAGTCATGAACTCTGGGTAGAAATGATCCATCAATGATTTTTTTTGTACAAACATAAACTCTAAACGCTATTATACTATTACTATGTGTGAGAAAATAGTTATAGCGTGGACCTAATTGTCCCATTGAAAACAAATTTGTAAAAATACCAGATTACAACAATCCCCCTCCAACGAACTTGCGGCTATTGATGTACATTTGTGAAGCAAAAGGATATTCGCGAATCAGGACAAACGTGAGCGGATATACGCGTTACAGCTTCATAACCATAAACAACAACCAGTTTGTACCTAATCATTTTGACGTGATGAGGCAAATGATGTTCTTCAAAATCTGTTTGACGCAAGTTTGATTCACTGTGGATATCTGCCAAGGCTTAGTCGATTTCAAAGAAGTCTTTAGATTTTGTCCGCAGAGATAATGAAAAACATTTTCAAATAAATGATCAATAAACTTTTCTCAGTAAGAATCATTCAGTGTGTGATTTAATTCTTTTTCATTTTTCGAAGAAAAATAACTTGAGCATTAAACGTCAGCCGTACTTTCGACTTAAGCTTGTTTGTCGCGTGAATATATATATCCAGTGAAGTTTGCTATAAGGATAATCCACATAGGATACCTCTTGGATGGAAAATTATCAAGCTAGACGACCTACCCTACGTGACAGTAACCTTGAACCAAGTATTCTCGTTGCTTAATCAAGATCGTAGCTAGATTTATTTCACTTTGTGCTTGAAAGGTAGTATCAGGCACTTGCAATGAATGGATAAAGACTCAAGTTTCATTGGCTTCATAAGAAGGATTTATAGGTTTGTCAAAACAACTTCCAAAAACTTTTTTTTGAAACAAGAATCAACGATCAAAGTTGTTTAACACATGTGACTCAAGATACTCAAAAATTATGCATACATATGCGATGGGTTCCTGAACATTTAAGTAAATAAGTTATGTAACTTTTAGTGCAATAATTGTGATTGATTGTCCTATTACGCCGGCGTAGCAAGGAACATGACTGATTGATGTTTCTGCTATTGTATTTGGGATGACCACGGACAAAAAAAAATGAAATAATCAATTCGCTAGCGATTATAATATGTAGTACATAGAGCCTATCGGGCTTAAATTGTGGACCAGCTAATAATATCGATCCTATCAGTCCATGGAAAATTTAATCGCTCCGAGCACTGCATACTAAATAGACTGAATATAGGACAAATGTTTAAATTATGGACCATTCGAAATGCAAATGATTTTCTTTTCCGATTACATGTATCCAGTGATACTTTTGAAGTCAGTTATAAAGTGAAGATGCCTTGTAGTTTATAGTATTAGCGATACCTTCATAAAAAAGGACAATGTACAAGTTACAATGTCACCTTCCTTGATTCAAAGAAGTACAAAAAGTTAGGCATGTACATTTTTATATCAATTGATTCTTGTTGAAACAAGTATAGTAAACTGACGTGTTCTTGAGACCTTGGCAAGGTGAGACTTTGAACACTGCTTAGAAACACGATGCAAGCTCATCATTTTTTCTACTATGTACTGCTTGGTCATCATTGTTTAAAAAAGCGACTGCGGCGATGTATTGATAAAAAATATACGACCAGAGGAGGTAATGATAGTGTAAAGAAGATGATATTAAACTTGAGAGGCTGATGGATAGCCCATCTATAATATGCGCGAGTGTAGAAGAAAAAACGTGTTTTTCAAGGTACATTTTCAACGATTCAAATACATCTATTATGCATAAAAGTATAGTTTTGGCGAGGGACAATAAGGATTTCTATATACCAGTAAAGTGAGTTCATATTGATATAACACGTTTCCATATTTAATATGACGATATTATTTGTTAATGCGAATGCTTAACCGGCTACACAGCTTGTTGTAGCAGACAAAAGTATTCCTAAGTTAAGGCAGATTACAAAAACTCTCATAATATACCTCACTCAAGAACAAAAGACAGTATAAACAGACTGAAATAAATATACTTGTACAAGTATTAGAGAAGGAAAAACAATGGCTCATCATCACAATAAAAACAAATGAACGTGAAGTGATCTTGAAATTTTTTTCTTCCCTAGCAGTGCGAATTCTATATTTTATTTTTAAAGCTATAGCGTACAAGGGAGCAATAGGAAAAACGAGTGAAGCCTTTATCAGTTTGTGCTACCACAAATTGGTTGGATTTATCTGGTATTTCAAGTGTCGAAGAAATTTATGACTTATTTAGGCTCATCCATACATGCATCGAATCTCCCCTGAACATAAAACCAAAAACATTTACATTTTTATTCATAAACTAAAATAAAACTCGTAAAATCATATTTCAGTTTCTGGCTCCCTTTGTTCTCAACCTAAACGTGGAGTTCGTTCGTCATATTAAGCAGTTGGTCCATGTAAGTTTCAAATAGTTTTTATGGATGACAACTTCAGTTTATGCATAATTTAAACTAACAGAGCTAAACAAAAAGGTAATTCCATATACTGTTCCATTGAAGTCAAAAGAACAGGTAAACATTGATTACAAGTTTGTTTAAATCATTGCTCTGGAGGTTAGCAGGACCATGGCCAATCTCATAAGCGCAATTGAATACTTCGCGTAGCATTTGCATTTATTTCATCATTTCATATCATTAACATCCAGCCTAAAGTATAGTTGAACTATCAACTGTTTTCATAATGTATGGTGGCATGAATATTTTGATTGCATACGATTGCTTGAGGAAATAATTTGGCAAAATGTTATTCTCTGAAATAGGAAATTAGGTTTTACGGGAAAAAAATAAACAAAGTCATACGTAATTGAAACACCAAACAAGAACAGGACACTGTATGTAAAACTACATGTTTTTATACAAAGTTATCGCCCCACTAGATTCTCCTCTTGATAGACGTACCCACCCGGATTTTCAAATGTCATGGTCAGTACAAAGTACCTTTTTAAGTCTACCAGGAAAGGCGTTTAAATTGGTGGTTAGACTAGCGTTACGCTGCATAAATTGCAAAAAAGGCGAGATTTACAACTATTATTTTCTTGTAAAAAAACTTATATTGCATTGCTAATAAAGAAAGTATCCCTTTCATGTTGAAAAGCCCACTCAATCTTCGTATGCCTTTAGTTGCTGTTACTAGTGGAATGATAAAAGAGCTACATACATGGGCTGAGTGTTTTATGAGGCTTTTTTATTTGTTTGTGATGACGATGACGATTGCAGTGGCTGATTGTAAAAAAAATGTTTGAAGATGAACTCGACATAAATTATTTTACATGTCAAAAGGGTGGAGATCAACAAATATGACGGGTGTACGAGATTGAAGTAGCCCAGAGAGAATCTTTTAATATCAACACTCATCTGAAGCTACTTAACGTTCTGTACAGGGTAACTCTATACACTATAAGAGACGTCTTCCTAATTAAGGTTACAAACAAGCTGAGAGTGGGTTTGTTTCGGTTCTGCTAACTCAATTAGCATCACTTATGTCAACATCTAAAGACAAAGTTTAACTTAATCACTAAAATAAACAACTCGGTTTAATTACTGGAAGCTCAATCGTTCGTTTCATTCGTTATTGAGGATAGTTTGCAGATACGTAAAAACTGAATATGGTAATGGCAATGGTTGCACTAAACTGCTAATATCTTTAAATAAACTTATGGATGTATAAGAACTAAACTTTGTTTGACCTAGTACGGGTTTTGTATTATAAAAAGTTGTCTTACCTTAACTAGATAGGCTATGTGACCATTTGTTAGCGAATCTGGTGGGTGAATCCAGTTTTTCCCTGGAAAAAAACATAAAATCAGAGCGTGATTATTTCATTCTAGCAGGTAACGCAATAACTCAATCAAAAGTGTAATGATAAGCTTGTGGTCTGCTCTGACAGTGCAGGCCATTGTTGTAATAGGTCAAGATGCTATATTCTGATACATCATTAGAATCTTCGCAGTTTCTTAACAAACAGCTACTTCCAATCATAAGTAAAGTGGGAAGATAAATGTGACAGACACGGGTCAGAGGCATGATGGTATTTACGCTGAAAATGTATCTAATTTTATTGTCTGTCAACTTTTTAAAGCGCAGTTCAGTTCATCAACATATCTTCTTAACACACCGCTTGTTTGTGGTTTGAAAATGTAGAGACTCTGGCGCAAATCGCTATGAATAAGGTTCATCTCCTCTGCTTATCGATATACCTACAGACAGGCGAGCAGCCCAGTTTGACACAAAAAGTAACTATTGATAACCGACCTTTTTTTACAAATTATAACTCTACACTCAGGTCATAAACAGTTTATAATTAAGTTAATCAAAACATTCATGTACATTCGCGAATGTTGTGATACTTTTCTGAGAATTATTGACAGTATGTGAATACATTTATGAAGGCGGTAACAAAAAAAAAGACTAAAATCGCTTATGGTGCACTGAACTAATGAAGTGCTGTTTGCCTCTAGGCCAGATAATTATTAAATCACGCTAATTTTACGTGACCATATGTATTCATTTGAGCCATCAAATCTGACTGATTGATGGGCACCTAGATTGAACCTTAGCACTATTCTGACTAGTATGAGAAACGAGAAAGTGTACCAATTTAATTAGACGCATACTATGACCGTAATACTCCTCTTTCGCTGTTTTTTTACGACAAACGTGCGTTTTAATTTACAACGTATCGCCTAATAATCATAGCGAGCATTTTGAAGGTAAACTGCTTTCATCATTTCGTCGCACTTTAAAGAAATTAAAAGTTTTTTTTTCTGGCAAGTGATATTAAAAGAGCGCTCAAAATGGTTGAGCCACGCTGGCCCAATTCTTTTTTCGAAAAACACAATTGGATGAAAAGAAAAAGTTGCACATCAAAGACTTGTATGATGTCCGAGGACACACCAAAACTCTATCATTCAGTTTGAAGATGATGATGAACCGTGCAAAAGTAGAATGGGATGATAAGGCAGCTGGCAACTAGTACGGTAAAAACCAAATATGGCAAGTCACACTCAAAAAGATAATGTGTGTCAGCGGTGAGATCAACCTGGTGTTTAAAACTCTTTTCGCTATTTTTTTTCATTATTTCCAAATTTTGAGATATCAGTTGGCTCAAGCGCTCAATGTTCAAGAGTCATGTCCATTTCTTCGCTTGTCTCTAACCACCTATATTTTTTTTCTTTGAACCGCACGGTGCAGAAGCGTAATTTCACGCACAAAATACACTCAGCCAAGCTCTGATTAAAACCAGTGAATCGATTTTCGATTCGTTTCGATATTTCCCTTTGATCTGCTTGAATTCTTCGTTAGCAAGTACAGAACCTACTGTTTCATGACAAAAACTATCTAGAAGAATTCACAAAGAGGTTTAGTGTGTAACAAAAAGGCTACATATAGAGCTATTCATGTAGTGACTAACTACAAACAACGAACTTAAACTTTGACGAGCTGCACTTTTGGGTAAATAGCATTGAGGTTAAGTAGCAAGAAAAATCTTTGTTCATCCATGTATAATGTGCGTGTAAGTGTTCCGCATAATATATAATGGCTGATTTTATTTTGTTCAACATTTAACTCTTTTGCGTCTTACATATATATACATTTTATGCATCAGAGTTTTATCAAGCCATGTACAGCGCGACACGCTGCTTTGCTCCTTTTTTCATTTACAATAAAAAAATTTAAAGCGAAACAAGCGTGAAACAACATTCACCTACATTTTTCGATAGGATGTAACATTTCCTCTTTTTTGTGCATGTGCATCGAAATCATAACAAACGCTCATGTTAAAGTTGAGAGTAGCAAACAATGGTAGCTCTTATTTCTGCACTGTTTGCATGCAAGCTTCTTTGTGTGTACAAAAATTATATTATTTTTTATATCGTAATGTGACCTATCGAGAATAGTTCAACCTGCTTAAAACCCACAGGGTTTTATCCATGATATATTTCGGTAAAACCCCAAATAACTTCATCATTCAAAATTATGTTCTGATTGAGCTAATACGCTAGATAAAGAGAACCTCAAGAAAACATTTGCAAATTCATGACACACAATAATACGAAAGATCCACTGATAAATCTGATGAGCATCATGTCGTGATTTCAAGTCTATAAAGTATTTTGAAAAATAATGTTTAGGAGTCAGCACGAATTTTTATTTGAAATTTGGTATGCATGATTCGGTACATTTTCATCAGGAATTTATCGTGATTCTAATTCGTTATGATTTTCGGTAGACAAACAGTCTGAACAAGATTTTATGCAGGGTTTAAATTTTACTGTTACCGCTGCTCATAGTCAGTCCTGTCTACCCAGGATATGGTATGTGTTTTGATCAGCAAAGATATAAAAATGGCTTATTCCCAATCTGCTGAAAAATAGTCTTGTCATCATGACTTGGTGCATTTTGTTGGCGGCGCTTGCAAGCTGGTTTGTACGTAATCTTCTGTGCACCAGTTGAGATTTTCGCCCGAGGTGAAAAGATACGGGGAACAATATTGTGAATAAAACATAACTGCAGCAGATTCTCGTCAGATTATTTACAGCAAAGAAAGACACAAGTTTTATCAGGGTATATAGCGAGGATATGACAAGCTTGATTGTGGGAATTAGGATGGCTTATTCCGAGAAATACTGCAAGAAGAATATTTTGTGCCATTCATACTAATATGTCCTCTTTAGCCGACAATGTGCCGTACCTTGTAATTTGAAATTTTTGACGACCGACAGGAGTGTCGAAAATAAGTAAAATTCATAGTATGTGTGCATATCTTGTATCTTGCAACTGAATTCATTAGTTTTGTTTGCAAAGTCTACTCATCTTCTTCATCCTCCTTTTTAGGTTTTTGAATTATGGAAATGTAAATAATGGTGTTTTTTTCTCGATGTAAAACAACATCCTTCAGCCTTGCAAATAAAATGCAATTGCAGTCACAACGAGTTTTGAGTGTCAGTGGAGAGAGGCATCATTTCTTAGTCATAAACCTAGTCTCAAAAAGACCTTTTGATCTAACAGGCCTTTAGTACTGTACTGCGGAATACATTAATAATACTTTCTTGAAACAGGACAGGTCCTGGTCTAGTCCTCCTCCACATGCTTGCCGTTGTTTTATCTGCTTAATTGCATTTTTAATGGATGCCATGATCATTTAAAACTGACAAAAGACAGAAAAAAGAACATTAGTACCGGTGCGTCTTTACTTGATAACACTAATTAGAGTCGCGGCTGAAAAGTGCATGAGTATTTGGGCTGTGAGACCGGCTGTCTCAATGTTTTACGTGCATTGCACTTGTTATTGTAGGGTTTTGGCTATGAAAAATGAACATATCGACCGCTGGTGATCAAAACTGAAATGAAGGGCTATTGTAATACTCGAACATAATTTGCGTACCATTTTTTGAAATGATTGCTTGATAATGCAAATTGAAACTACAAAGAATTGCATTCATGCAGGCAAACTGTAGGTATTTTTACATTCTTATTTTCGTCAAGTATGAAAAAATGTTGTACAAAACCAATTGAAATTATCAATTTTTTGCTTTGGTAGTATGATCGTTTTAAGATCAATCAAGCCGTCTTGGGCGACGTACTACTATCGTCTCTTAGATTCTCATTTTGAGGAATGCAGAAAATGAAAATAGCTGCTTGCTGTATAAAAATCACGTAAATTGTCCATTATCATTTCGTGTCACACACAACACGGTTATCTTCCCAATCATTCATTTCTTTTGGTGAGAAAACTGATTTTTTTATTGCAGTGCACATCGGTCGAAGCAACACATGCAATCGGTTTCAGAGAAAAGTTAATAGTAATAAACGCAAAGCACGTAGAAGTGTAATATATCAAAACTATGAGTAATTGTTTATTATCAATTTTTCGTAGGAACGCTGAATGTGACTCATGCATGAGAACTTGATGACTAACTAATGTGGAATGGGCAACGGATTTTATATTTAAAACTTTACCAAGAAACCAAGCAGCAGCACAAGACTAATGTTCAATTAGACAGGAAACCATTTAGCTCAAGTGGCAGTTGAACCTTTGAATGCACGTAATAATTTTTTCAAGAAAGTAACGTAGAGAGACCTTAAGGAAAATGCAAGCAGAAATCTTGCACTTTGTTCGTTTGATAATCAAAAGTTCAAAATGCATAATATGAAACTGCAGTTTATATCGCAATTACATCGATTTAACTCAAGTTCAAAAGTATAACTAAGTCATAAAAGCTTCGAGATTTGCGAAAAAAACTACAAACAAACTTGCAAGCTTATGAAGTGAAATTCATATTTCGTGCGACTTTAAGATAAAAAAAATAATTCTTTCTTTTTTCTTGAGTCTCTATTTGACTTGCACTTTATTGAGCACAAGCAAACGTCAACGCACATTTTGAGTTCTTTAAATACAATTCGTGTGAATTGACGTTTAAAATGAAAATGAAGCCAGCGATCGACTGACAGGTGTATTCTTCATTTTTAATCAAATGATAAAAGCCTTTCGCCAGTTATTTTAACGACTTCTTGTAATGTTTAAAAAAATATTTAAGATTTACTGCTGTACAGCAGTGTGTCGCACGTGTACTTTTTACTTCCATACAGCGTTTTTGACAAGTGTACTATTTTTGGGAGTGATTCATGTGACTGTTTGTGTTTTTAAAAAGGATATTTTTTTTATCTGGTTGTGCGTGCACTATTTTCACTAATGCTAATTTTAGTAAATGCGGCATATGCTCACCGTTGCAAGAGTATACTACTTTTTCAATTGAGTATGTCACTGAACAATGGGATTGTTTAAGATGTGGTTTTTTTTTTTCAACTTTACAACGTGAACATGCATTCATTTCCTTTATAATTGCGATTTCACTATGCACACACGCCACACGCCCTGTACTCCTTGCATTGTCAATTGTACGCAGATATCGTGGTGACGACTTGAGAACAAACTACACTCTAGTCACAATTTACTCACTTTCATTTGAAACCGTGAACCAACGTATACCCTATAACGAATGAAGCGACATTTTAAAACTGTTGGCTGTGGCTTTGCAAAAGAAAAAAAACTCTTGAGGCAATTTTGTCTGTGTCAATTTGACAAACTATTCTGTCCCCAGTAGGCTTCTTCTAAATTGCATTTAATTATATTGTTAAAAGTAGTACACGCAAATAATTTAGCTAATGAGACTGTGGCCGGGCCTATAAGCTATTATATTGCATACGCAAACGAGAAACTCTATTTATGTAAAAATCCCTGTTTAGACTAGCTTTTACTGTGGACTCATAATACGATTTTGGGATTACTACTACTGCTGAGAAAATAAAATTGGCAAGACTTTTATTGCCTAGTTTACTTGTATTTTTTGTTTTACAACAAGAAACCATTCGCTTTTCTTTTCCAACTCGTCGTTGGCGGTTATGCATGAGCCGGAGACAAAACATGAAACACAAGACATAAACGAAGAACATAAAAAATTTGAATGAAAGTTAAATAGTCTGAGAAGTACTCAAAAAAAAAGAAAAGAAAATCTTTTGAGAACATCTCCCGACTAGACAGTAGAATGCAGATTTTTTATTTTCGTGCTAACTTGTTGACAGATCAACTGCATGAATCCAATTTGTTGACAATTCGGTCATGCTTTTATTGTCGCTTGCAGCCAGCCTATTTTCTTAGCCATAGCTAAAAAATGAACTTAACAGATTACACACATCCTTTGCAGCGCAGCCTTCATTCCTAATTTTTTTTTAGAGAACGCCGTTTTACTGCAAATACTAACTAAATTTAGTGAATTCTCTGGAGTAGCACTCCAAAAACATTAGTTTTGTTCTAAGAAGTATACAAAAGCCATTAGCCTCGCACTTCAATGCAAAATTCACAAGGTAAAATTCATGAGCACCAGAGGCTCTCCCAAAGTAATCATTAACCTTCACCTGCAACAAGCCTACACAAGGAATTTTGCTAGGAAGATAAAAATTAAGTAGCTCGCAAGATTACATTTGGAGAACAAAGTTTTACTCGTGAACTTGTAAAATTTGCTGTTGTATTCAAGCTGTATTTATTTTACTGCGAAGCCGTCATTGTTAGCCGTGCAAAGGCTATTGCATAATAATGGAACCCAGAATATAGTGGCATGTGCTCATATTGTATGCTAAATAGTAAATAGGAACCCTAAAACACATTTTTAGAGTCACTTTTACTTTTTTCATGGCGCAATTAAGCTAAAGATACAAAACATGTTGAGATACATAAACCTGAGCAAAAAAAAAGGTATCACGGCTAGTGCGGACTTTGATGGGTGATTACCGTAAACCTCTACAACATCTCAGGGTCTTTTTTGCCTAAAACCCTAAAACCATCATTCAACAAATACGAAAAACAAACAAAAATACACCTGACTGTGAACTAAAGGATAAAATTGCTGGGAGTCTTTGAAAGTTTAGAAATTCAAGGTGACTTGAATGAGGAGTGTCACCGACAGAGATTCTGAGCATTTGACAACTCTCAAAAAAAGGGCTGCATAACTTAAAATATTGAGGAACACCACGATACAACTAGACAAAAGATCGTTTGGCTTCTTTGATGACTCATAATCTAGCATGCCATTCTATTGAATCTATTTTCGTCACACGTCAAGGTAGAGAGTTGGAGAAAACGTATCAATTCTATATTCTATCAAATAATACAATAGATAGTGACAACTTTTATTTTTAAAAGTATAAACACCTTCACTCTCAAAATGATTTATTTGACAGATGTATACCTTCTCCATTATTTTCATTTTAAATTTTACACCGGTGGTGTTGAGAATTAGTTTCGATATAGAATTTAGCTGACACTGCCGACTACAATAAAAATTCTGATTTTTTAAAGTTATTATTTGCAGTTCACTTCCTCTTATACAAAGTGAAATGACCTGGTATTGCAATGCACAAAAGAAAAAAAAATTCTTTATATAGACTGTCACTTTTTTCGTGATGATATTTTTTGCAAGATAAATGAATTACTTGTTAAACAAACTGCAAAAATTGCATTTTATCAAGGTTTTGTTCGCAAACTGCAGCAGACGAAACACAATGCAAGGTGGAAACAAGAGTAAAATTATGATTGTAAAAAATATTCACAAGGACTTTTTATATCGTAAATTTAAAAAAAAAACTTTCTATTGTGCCTAGTTTAGAGCCTAAATATCCGCAAAAATCATAGATAGCCAGGTTATCAATATAGGTAGGTAATACACATTTTTTTATTCAAAAGAAGCAAGTCTCCGGTATTTTCGTTTCATACAACACAAATTCCTTTTGATTTTTTTTTCATTTTGATACAAATCTTTTTTCCCTTTTGCAGTTCAAGTCACTCACGTAAATTCGTGAGTTTCAAAAATTTCCTTTTGTTTTGCAACATTATTTTTTTTTTGTTAGGCAATCAAACAACCGAAAATTCGGCACACAAAACTTCCCACTACTCCACACAACATGAAGCTATCATTTCTGTTTTGTAATCAGCGTAAAACTCTCTTCATTACTCATTACTGACCGATACTGATACGACTGCTAATTACACTACTCTCGTTTTTTTTCTTTCTTTCATCGTCATGTTCATGCTTTTGTTATTATGAAAAGCTAATTAAGATTCATTCCTTACTTAGAATGTCCATACTAGTAAAAAGTAAAATTACATTATTAGTTCTGAGTTGTTCATATTTTTTTCAACAGTTTTTATTTTTATTTTTTTCGAAACAATAAAAAAGACAATACCATTGTTGGATCCACTCTTGTTCTTGTGGAGAGACCACTTTAGAAGCCCATTGTTCCTCATCATTACGGAAGTCGTTTGAACGACTAGCTGGCGACACCGTTCAAAAAACGAGATGAATATAAAAATATGCTTATCGACGAGTTGTTTTCTTGTAGTAAGTAGCAGTAGTCTCTATGCGTGCCTTTTCTGACTCTTGTCAAGTCCTTATTTCGCCAGGGAAGACGCTAGCACATGAATATATATTTCTGTTTGTTTAAAATATGAAAATATAGCACACACACCTGTTGCTCGTCTTTTTTCTATATGAAACTTGTTCACATGCAATAATCGATGCACTAACAAAACGAAACACGATCGGATGTCCTACTAAAAATTTGAAACGACTAAGTTTGAAATAAAACACCAAAGAAGCCAAGGTTTTTTTGTTTAAATAAAAAGTTTCTTGAAAGTCAACGGCTAAAATTCACACTTAAGCACACGACAAAGTATAAAAAAAGACCAAACTATATTTATTTTATAGCTGAGCTCACATTCATAAACAGTTCAAAGAAAGGGTTACAATTTCTGTCTATTTGGTAAAATTCAACAGGTTTTTTTTCTGTGTAAGAGCGAAACAGAAGAACAGAGAGCTGCTGTAATGATGATGGTGGTTGCAGCAGTACCATGCACCAACTGAACAGAGGAGGGTGAGTAACAAGGAGACGATGACGATGGGAGCTTCAAAATAAAAATTACATTGAATAAACACAACCACTTTCTTGTGCGTATCATACCGTGTCCATTACGTACAAAAAGCTTGTGTGTAAGAGTAGCTGAGCTACAATAATATAAAAGGGCAATTTTTACATGCAAAAGAAAGAAAGAAAAAAAAATTTCCAAGGATTGCATACTAGCAAAATAGCTTTTATTATTTGCATAGGACAAAATATTCACAAAGTCATCTCAACAATGTAATCAACTACAGTATTGAAAATGATATGCATATGGGCACACGTTGTGCCACAATATAATTTTTTTAAAGAAACATTTTACATTTTAAGCGTGTACAATACCACGATCGTTCAGCTATGCACCTTCCAATGAAAATCTATTACAGCAAGGTAAAACCGCAGGTAAAGATTGTGTTTGAGAGTGATGTAGTTGTACTATAATATGCTACCCCTACAAGAAAAGTCTTACTTCTCACGGTAGTGTTGGGGGTGATTCTTGTCCTATGAAAAAATTACGTATTAACCCTTTATGCTCCTTACTTTGTCTGGATTTTTACTAACAAAAAAAAATTGTTAGCTTATAGTTAAGAGCACCATGCGTTTGGTGTATTATTGTGGTGGGGATGAATCTTGTATTCATGGCATAGACTTCAGACTTACATATGCGGCAAAGCGTGTTTTCTAGTGCCTTTCTGTAAAAGAGGGCTGTTTTGTGTGTTTTATAATGTTGATCTGTGTTAATAGGTATGTTTTTAAAGTGATTCTTCAAGTCAACAGCGAGCAAACTAGCTCTACCTGTCGGGAGCCAAGAGAGAAAAAGATGGGATAAGACGTAAAAAGAGGTTTTTATGAGTAAAGAAAGAAACGAAATACAGAATTTCTTGGAATTTGAACAAGATGACACCAATAAAATACTTCCATTAAATGATTTTACTATCCATCCATCGCTCGAGAAGACGAGAACTGGAAATTGATTTTTTTTGTATAAACTGAATTGAGCTAAGGCTCAGAGTCAAAACGGTTACCGGTGTCAGGTTTTAGTAACAACAGAAAGTGGAACAAAGAATCCACCTCTCCTGCACCGATAAAATATAAGCCACAAAAACGGGGCAACCTGATACATACTCGCGGGAAGCCAATTCCACTTTTTTATGTAATGGAAGCAACCTAGCACATGTTAACTAACCATATGACTTTTAGTCACAAAATCATCGCGATGATTGTGATCGTTGAAAAGCTAACAAGCAATTAAAACGCCACATGAAAACGAGGAAGTTAACGATTAATGGAGGAAGTTGAGTCGTTCGCTTAGGAAGAAACGGATGAGGGAAAATAAGCAGTTTTTTTAGTTGACTTGGACGGACGTTCGGTCGGACGTAAGAGGGTAAGGTTATTTTACAATTTTAACGGGGTTTTCATTTATTTTAAATGGTCAGTGAAATAAAACATGTTTCCTTTCTTAGACAATCTTAGAACGTTACAGCGCATGTGTTGACAACATTTCACCGATATCCTGAAGTTGGAGCAATAACAGAAGAAGACGATGAGGGCAAGAATCTTGAAATTTTTAACATGGTAATTTTTAAAAATAACTTTTTAAAGAATAAATCTTACATGAATAAAATATAACGCGGAGAATGTGTTGTTGTAATTGGTTTTTTTTTTTTTTGCAGAAGCGCCACAGTCTCCACGCGAGTATCAAATCAAGAAAAAATCAGCCGAAAAAGAAGCCTACAATGGCGAGTTCGAGCTCTACCCCAGTCAGCAATGATTATCTTTTCAAACCCCTCCAGTTCGTGGAAGTAGAAACGGAGCCCAAAGGAGGGGGCATGTGTCCTCTTCGCGGACCTGAACCCAGAAGTGGCCACAGGTCTGTTTGCAACGACGGGAATCTATTTTCATTTGGAGGCTACTCCAAATCCACACCCGTGCCTGTAGTCAATCCCAACCCACACCGCTTATACGAGGAGCTTTGGTGTTTCAATTTTGCGGAGCGTCGTTGGAAATTGCTTCCAACAACTGGAACCGCACCGCAAGAACTTGCCTCGCATTGTGCAGCATTATACGGAAATTATCTGCACGTTTTCGGAGGCACTGGAGTTTCCTTCGGTGAATCCACTTCAAATAAACTGACATGCTGTGATCTACGTAGTTTAGAATGGAAGGAAATCGTCACGTCTGGACAGCCTCCAGATCCGCAGTACGGCCAAGCTTTGTTTCTGGACGAGCCCAAGCGGCACCTCTACGTTATCGGTGGCACGACTGGTTTTGAATTTACTATGGACATACACCGGCTCAATCTTTTGACTAAAACATGGGAGTTAATTTACATGTGTAAAGGTGACGATCCTTCTGAACCTCCTGCTCGATATCGCCATGAAATCGCCTTTGATGGAACGACAATTTACGTTTTCGGAGGTGGACTGTCTACAAACGCATTTCCACTGCGAGTCGTACCCGCATTCAACGTTGAAACCCGCAAATGGAGCGTTTTGAAAACAAAACGGAGCGATGTTGGAAGGGCGTCAGCGTCTGGAGAGGATGTGCCCGGATTTCCAAGCAGTAGAAAATGTCATACCGCAGTACAGATTGGAAACAACGTTTATATCTGTGGAGGTTGTAAGGATCAAAAAGTTTACAACGATTTGTGGCGTTTTCATATTCCCACGAGACGATGGTACTTCATCCCAGTTCGATTACCAGTCCCCCTCGCATTTCACACGGCTTGCGTTACCCCCCAAGGCTGTATGTACATCTTCGGTGGAGTGATTGACATTGAACGCAGCCAGAGGACAAACAAAGTTTTCAAAATATGGCTGAAAATCCCTAAACTAAAAGAAATATGCTGGGAAGCTTTGCTCGCTACTAATCCTTCAATAAGAAAATCTCGTCGTAGTGACTTAATTGACCTTGGACTGCCGAGTGATTTTGTTAACCGTGTGCATCCATCACCTCCTGGAGGAAAACCGGAGGAAACTGTCGAGTCAGCATGGGAGTCTGACTTCTTAAAAGTTGACTCCGACCATGGGAGTTGCAGCAGAGCTACATCTAATCAATCTAGTTGTAACTTTGTATAATTCGCTTGTAATTTTGTCTTATCCTTTCGAATTTCTTCTTAGTTAAAATAAATTTAAAAAATATGCGGACTAATCGTTGGCTTTATAATATCCCTTCTTAATTTTTACAAATAAAAGAAATGCTTAAAAATTTGTTCAACTGAAGAAAAAAACTAATTTTACAGTCTGCATTACATTTCCATAATGCGCAGTTTTTGTCATCTTGCCATGAATCAATGTATTTCCATCT
The DNA here is from genome assembly GCA_019593645.1 of Akabosia matsudoensis. Taxonomy (NCBI): domain Eukaryota; kingdom Metazoa; phylum Arthropoda; class Collembola; order Entomobryomorpha; family Paronellidae; genus Akabosia; species Akabosia matsudoensis. Next base: position 17,100 of record VICI01000699.1, read on the forward strand.
ATGTCTGTGATTGGTCGTTGCAGGTTGCAGACCAATAGGGGTATGATTTTGCAACACAACAGCTGACCGTCATAAAGTCTGAGACGCTCTCTCGCCTTTGTTCACTCTGAAGCGCGAGCTGTTCTGATGGCGGACTTGTTGTTACTGATCTGCTGATTCTGGGTGCACTGTTCGTTTGCGGTTTTTGTTTACACGAAAATTTTAAATGTGGATTAACTCTATTCTGACGATAACCGTGAATTAAGTGTCAGCTTCTCACAATTGTTTTCAGAATGACTGACCTTTTGCGAAAGCAAATTTCTACTAATTTCCGGCTGAATGGACTGAGAGTGAACAGGTAAGCATAACAAACAAAAGTAAATTTTCCTTTTGTAAAATATGATTGGTTGGTTCATGCCAAATTACGTTAAAATTAGGTTCTTGAAAACTTTAATAAGGTTTGCTGTGGTGAATGTTTAAATTAGTGAAGCTGCCGATTACATTGTTGGTTTACTGGCTCCGTTACCACCAAAGGAACAGACATTATGGTTGGGAAAATTAATTGAAACCGTGCAGAAAGCACCATTAAGTAAAAGTTTGATTACAAAAGACGTTATCACAACAGCAGCAAAGGTATGGAATCTTATATAGATTTACGTTTTATTCTAGTGTAGACACCAAATATGTTGGAGACCTAAATGTGTTGGACCAAATGTCATACTTTCGATTTTCAGGAATGTGGAAAAGGTGAACTGGAAAGTCAGGGAGAAGTCCTGTCATTTATCAATGCCTTTGACGTTCCGCGGTTTAAGTATGACTTTGACAAAAAGAAGTTTTTACCTCATACTAAGCAGTGCAGCTTGTTTGGGGAGGCAGGAGATAAAGGGGGTCTCCTCCGTGAAAGGTTGGCGAAATTTTGTAACATATGTACTGCTGACAGTTGCACAGTTCAACACGATTTTTCTCATTGAAACAGATACGCCCTGCTTTTACAACGAACCCTTCATCACGACCTGTTTTCCCCGCAAGTACACGGGGTGGACAGAGGGGAGCAGAAGGAGAAGTACAACCTCAGAGCGGTGGAGTACCTTATCGGCTCATCGTCCAAGTTGGAGGATTTAATTGTGCTGGGAATGATAACGCAAATGGTTGAAGGGAAATATCATTTGGAGGATGGAACGGGAAGTGTTGAGCTGGACCTGTCGGAAGCCAAGTTCCATCGAGGGCTTTACACCGAGAATTGTTTTGTTTTGGCGGAAGGATGGTACGATGATAAGGTTTATCATATAAATGCCATCGGCTTGCCCCCAGCGGAACCAGCCTCCACATCAAAGTAATTTGAGTTGTTTATTGATTAAAGTTATCAGGAATATAAATAAACGTTCAATTATTTGTAAACTGTAGGAGCTACTTTGGAGGAACAAATTTTTTCGGTGGACCGCCAACACATTCCAACAGAGACAGACTGGAAATGATTGAAAGCGATAATGAGGGAGCAACGTTTGTGATATTATCTGATGTCCACCTCGATAACGTCACGGTTATGGAAAAGCTAAAAATTCTGTTTGAGGGATATGCTGATAGTCCGCCTCTTTTGTTTATCTTCATGGGAAATTTCTTGGCTGAGTCGCATGGAGCGCAGAGTGCAGCTACGTTGAGGGACCAGTTCGGAACACTTGCAGAACTGATTTGCGAATTTCCAGCCATCAATGAGACTTCTCAGTTTGTGTTTCTCCCTGGTCCACTTGATCCAGGTTTTGTAAATATTTTCCCAAGGTATTGTGTCCAACGACGGTACTTATATCTTGTAATCACGAGTATATCTTGAAAACCCTAAAGCTAATGTTTTGTTTTTAGGCCACCTTTTCCAGACTGCATTACCTACCCATTGCGGGACAAACTTAAAAATGTGATATTTTCTTCAAATCCACTCCGAATCAAGTACTGTACAAAAGAAATAATTGTGTTTCGTGAAGATATTCTCACGAAAATGTACAGGAATTCTTTGTACTTCCCATCCAATGGTGACATGGCGGATCATGTAAGGTTTTCTATGATAAATACTTGCTTTTGTGACATTACATTAGTTTACTTGAGAATCTCACGTTCTTTTTTTTTGCGAAACAATTTCTAGTTTGTTGAGACGATTGTTGGACAAGGGAACCTGTGTCCTTTACCAATGCACGTATGCCCGGTGTACTGGAGCTTTGGACATGCTTTATCCTTGTATCCCCTTCCAGACTTGGTTATCGTAGGAGACAAAGCAGACCCATTCACTATTGAAAATCGGGACTGTAAATTCGTTAATCCAGTAAGTTCTAATGTGTGTCACTCCATTTATATCATACTTACAATTCAACCGCTTTGATGAACGATCTATCTTTGTTTTCCAGGGTTCCTTCGTAAAAACTGATTTCTCGTTTAAAATATATACGCCATATGAGGGTACTATTGAAGACTGTCAAATTCCATCCTGATGTAGACCTAAGTTTGTAAAATGTTTTCAGAATAAATGGATTTGCGATGTGAGACAGATATATACCACTCCGACCATTTCTCATTTTTTAATCTCGCTTTTATGAGCCTGAACGGAATAGGTATACTTTTTGGAAGTATTTTAAGCATAAATTGAAAATATGACGAAGAAATTGACTGGTTAATCCATCTTTTTTAAGGTTTTCTCATCATTATTATTTGTTCTTGTAAGGGTTTGTCATTTGATATATGTAGCTGGCTTTTCTTACCCTATCTATCACATATAACGTCCCATCGATCGCTGAATGTGAAAATAGCATTGCTTTTTCGGAAGTTGCAGCCTTTTCCAGAGACTTAATCGGTCAGCGGCAGTAGATACGAGTAAAATATGTTACCAACACACAAAACCGCTTATCTCGGCATGTAGCATTACAACAACAAAGCCGATTTCCAAAGAAAAACAATAACCCCATCAAATATCAAAAGAACACGTCGTGTGACATGTAGTCATAAATTGAAAACGTCATATTCTCCTAATATAGTGTCCGGTACACGTCACATTTTCAGGGAGTTGCTAATGAAGACAAATGTTGTTCACCAATACCACGAACAACCTGAAATAGTAAGAAAAGCCTAGCACAGTATGTATAAGGAACAAAAGTTCTTTTAATTAATGCTCCTATATAATTTATCATATTTCCAAATTCTACATTTTTATAGCTGAAACAGTCGTCAAAAGGACCTAAAGCTTTGCCCGAATTAGTAGACACATAATAGTTTTACACAAAAAAATGTGCCAAAGATTAATTACTAGTTTAGTACAAAAAAAACTTGTCCGGTAAATCTTAGCCTCTTGAGCCCACTTTTTTTAAACAATGCATGTGTGGCATGCACACTCAACTTCTTGCGCAGAGAACGACAAAAAAATGCAATCAGAGAAAAGAGCTGTCCGCTAGAGACTAGTTTGCTCTAGTGTACGCTGATATATTTTATAGTACGAGTATGTATGTCAATAAAAATTTTATTGCCTCTGATTTCATTTCGTCTTACACAAAAAAGGTTTGAAAAAAGCTGAAGATAAATGGCTTTAGTTTTTATACGGTCTCATTTGTTAGTTGCAGGAATTTTTGTTAAAAACATTTTTATAACTTGATTTGCATGTTGTCTAACTGTATCCGTTATGTGTTATGAACCATTAACTTTTGCTCCTTTTTTTCATGGGAATACCTACATTTTTATTTAGTTGTGTCATTAATTAACCCAAAATTCCTCTGAGGTGACTACTGTAGTTTAGCTTTAGCTGGTGCAGGTCACGACTTGGATGGATGGCATTTAAATGTCGAGGAAATGGTCATAGCCATAGCATACTAGCGCAGTAGCACAGCACAGTTTATGATGGTTTTTAACGGAATTTTCACCATGATGACTTCTTGACGCGTTGGGTCACATGTTATACCACAAGATGTTGTTTAGCGCCAGTTCAGACTGTATAGCTAAATCCATTTTACTATTCTTCGACATGATAACCTTTATGCTGGCAAAGAAAACTCGTAACAGTTTCTTATAAAAAATGTGCTTGATGTCAATTCAAAGGACTTAGGACGGCTAACTTGCAGCTACTTCTATTGTTAAGTAAAGTGAAAGCACATCACGTTTAGCAAACAGGATTTTTGACACTAACCTTTGAATCTGAAACAATATTTGCGCACTGTCTCATTATTCGTGTGTCTATTATTTGGAAGGATACTCGAGAACACACTTGGCACAGACGGAATTCTAATACCTTGTGTAATAGTTTGTCAGGACGTCGAATGGGGAATTGATTTTTGTGTTCCAAAAAAAAGATCCTTTTATATCACTGGCAATCTTCTGCAGTATAGGTAGCTCTTGTACGTCATAAGCAGTAAAAGTTTTGGGGCAGGCTGAGACATCTTCATCTTTCCAGAATGTCTGCAAATCAAACAAGGACAAAACAAACAATGAAATTCCCTTGCAATTATTGTTATTAGATTACAACTCATGAGAAGAAAATGATTTTCTTCTGAAGGTTATTGATTTCTTACGTGTAGGATCAGCATCTCAGAAAGGATTTCATTTACGTTGAGGAGGTTGTTGTACAACGCAAGGATTAGCCAATATTTGACTACGTATTTCATATTATAACGAAGCTGAACTGTGTTCAGCAAGTAATTCGATGAGTTTGTCTGTCTGTCAGTGGAAGCTCTACAGGCCATGTACAGTTTGACCGATTTGGTTCAAATTTGGAACGAAAATACTTTTGGTCATCGTCAAGAACCTTATGAAATTTTAGCTCAACCGAACCCAAGGACCGGGACAGGGGTAAACCTTTTCTCTTTAGGCCAATTTGGTGAAGTGATGAAACCTTAGCTTCTTGGGAAGACTTCTATCACTTTTCAGGTCGATAGGTCATATATCAGGAGCGCGTTCAGGGAACAACTTCTTTTTCACATATCACATAGACATTGGGAGGGATACATCATTGGAAAGCTCTCAACTAAATATTTTCTCCGTTTCTTTTTGTTTTGGTTCTTTTTTGCTTTCAGCCTCGTCATTATAGCTGTGGCTTAACAGCTTTTATTATTCTTTGACATAGCCAATACAAATATAAACAGAGGAAATTCGATTTCTCAACAGAAATCTATCTCAACATACATATTATTTCAATCATTAGGTTGGCTTCTTGTTACAGGTTTTGTATCAGATCTTGGCCTGAAATTAAATTTCCCTGAAGTAAAATTTCTGTTGAGGCAAAAAAAAAATATTGAAATCCTTATCAGCAAATTAAAACTTTTAGCTTACAAGAAACGTGAATCGTAATTGTATTCCATTATTGAACAGCTATAGATGTTCTTGTTATCTTTGGCAAGTCTTTCTTTTCGAATATATATATATTTTTTTGTCCTAAAAACCAGTCAATATTTGCAGAGAATGACATTCTCAGCAGGGGAGAGGAAAGTAACAAGCTAAAACAGCTCGAAACTTTTAGAAAATGGATACATGCTAAGGTTAAGTCAAAAAACCGCAAGAAATCTGCTAATCACATTGCTTCAAACCAGAGGGAAAAAGAGAAAATGCGGTCTAACTCCTGCTTCTGCTACTACCATGCCACAAAACCATGTGCACGCTTCATTCAGAACGGAAAACAACAGAAACGTCCTTGCACATCCAAGGCAATTCACGTATGCCAATTGCCAAGTGTGTCGTAAGACGGCTGACAATATTTTGGACGCATGTTGGCCAAAAAAAGTGAAAGCCATCGGGGGTTTCCACAATAGTCTCAATATGCTACAAGTGAGTAAGCCAGAATATAAAAAAACGGTCGAACTGTCTTCTGTGACAGTAAAATAAAAATATAGAGCTTTTCACATAAAGGAAAGGAATAATTAAAACTGGGGTTTAGCCCCAGGAAACCTTTTTTTCAGCACACGGCTAGAAAGGGATTACACTTTCCTTTTCAGAGAGCCTATTCATAAGCAACTACCCGATATGATTATACTAAATTCGGGCTCTGTGCGAAAATTGCATTTTAAGCTAAGAAAGTGCCGGTCGATAATTGAAGGATTTTCTTCGTCTCGATTCAATAAGGAAAGGATCTCTGTCGGAGAGGATTGCCTTTTTTTCTCCATTGCACAAAAGAGGAAATTGTATTAAATCCGTTGGAATTGGTGAAAGTATGCTCGCCGATATTATTTCCTTTGGAGGAATGCCGATTTCTTCAAAGTACATAGAGAAAAGAGAGGTGACCGCTTGGTAAGAGAGTAAAAAACGGAACTAGTGCGGGTATCAACGAAAGCATTTTTTTCCCAATATTTGCTGTTTGTTGATACATGTTGATGTTTATTGCGTATTTCTAGAAGAAAATCGGCTAAAGTGGAAACATATTGGAGGATTTAGCGAATTTTTTTGGGTCAAAAATGGAATTTAATTTTGGCTTGTAATAACCTTTCTATAGGACAAAATGTTGGCCAGTCTTAACTCTGCATCATCCTGACATGAACAGAATCAAGTATTCTCCCTCTGGTTTCGCCCACACACAAAAAAAATCTTGACATTGAGGGTTTCGGTATAAATTAACTGTTTTTTAACGTGACATGGTTTTAAAATACTGTATTTTGAGTATGCGGGAATGTATTGTGATGTATATATTGTTAGATTGGCTTGACTGCACGCGTCGTTTTATCTCTCAATAGACGTAACTTTAAAGCTCTATTAGAGGAAAATAGTTAATTATGGTCAATTTTTGTGATTTGTGAGCTTCAAAATAAATTGCTTCTCAGAATGGAACTTGGTACATAAACAAACTTAGCATAAAATATACCTCGAACCAGTAATGAACGTATTTTAAATAACTTTACGAGTCTGATTTGCTTGTCTGCCAGATAGTCTGGATCTTGCAGTAAACCCAAGTCACCATAACTCAAGGTGTGTGGTGCAATGCCCGACTGGGATTTCGCAATTTTGGTAATTGGAAGCGGAACGTTTTCGGTTTTCCTCTTATCTTGATCCCCCCTAGATGATTTTTTGCACAAGTATCCCATCTTCTGTGATAGATAATTCATGACAATTTGTAACAAACTCCTACACACGACATTATTCACACGAGTGTGTATTTTAGTTATTTTGCAGACCATCTGTACATGCGTTGACAGCTTTCACAAAACTGTTTTCCGTCGTCATTTACACAGACAGACTTGATCTCATGGATGAAAATTTAAACAGAATTATGAAATCCAAGTAGGATTTTGTTTCATCGCAGTTGGCTGACAAGGACCATCCCTTTTTCATTCCTGCAAGCCTTTTTCCCATTTTCTCACCAGCCACTGCAACATCGCTCATCAACATTTGAGGCACGTCACATCTATGAATTCATGCATTGTGCTAATTTACCATTAACTATGCATTTTAGCTTTCAGGATTCCTCCTTTTTCCCTCGATCAACTGGGCTCCTATCATAATAACAACAAAAACAAGCTTGTAGGTAATATTTTTGCAGGCAGTATAATCAGCAGACAGTCAGCTCATGCCTGCTAAAATGGTTTGCTTTAATCATCGCCATCATCATCACCAAAGACGCTGCCGCTGCTGTTGCTCCTGCTCTGAAAAAAAACCAGCAGGCAAGAACAGAAGATACGTTTTTATTTCGCATGGCTCTGTTTGCAGAAGAGGAGATTGTGTGGAAGCCGACTTGCCAGAACCACGAGGACTTCTCGTTTCTTTCATATAAAACTTTGCTCGCACCGTTCATATGTGTACATTTGCGACGATGCATTTGCCCAGCAAGCTCTGGCGAGTGAAGATATGAAAAAAAGAGTTGTTGCCGTTTTTCTTCTCGCGTTCCTCTTCTTGCTAGTAAATACTAGCGGTGGTGGTGGTTGAGCAAATCTTAGACAAGAGTTGCCCCAAAAAATGAAAACGTTTTTTTTTTGGCTAGTTTGGTTTACAGTTTAACTGACTTACTAACATTTATTGTCAATCCTTACAAGTTCCACTATTGGTCTGGTTGACGTAAGAAGCTTTTAAATGCACAGATTTTGTTCACCTTACAGAGGATTTTCCTCGAAAACTATGGTTAAGGTTGTTGGCAAGAATCCGTTGGTGAATGTGTTGTGAGTAGTGTTGTGTCTTGTCAAGAGGTACGTGTTTATACACGAGTGGAAATCTAATCTTGCGGGGTGAAAATTCATAATATAAAAATAGCTTTCAAAAGAAGGGAAAAGTGATTTTTCACTCGTCCTAAAGTCCTAATATGTGTCAGTTGAATGACAAAGTGGAATGGGAAGACGAAAAGGAACTCTGGATGAGAGTGATGTGATCCGGGGTACAAGTATATACTTTTTTGTTGGCATACTCGCGAGGAAGGACAGCTTTCTAAACGTGTTTCATGATGACTTTTTCTGTGAACATTGGAATCCCTAAAATTCGTCAAGAGCATGGACACGATATTTTTTTTAAATCCAACTACTGGTTCGGCTTGTGTGTACACTGTGTACGTACGTAAGTACTTCATCATCAGTCAGACTGCGTAAAGATTTCTGAAAAGGCAGGGGTCTCTCGATGACAGCCGAGTTTTGATGAAAAGAGGCTGATGACTTACGCTTGACACGATATCAAAAAGCCCCGGATTCTTTCCTGGAAGAAGGGCCGACGTTCTCATCGTTTCAGGTGTTTTTTTTGTTCGGGGTTGATACTGTTGAAAAGAGGTGTTTTTTACACAGGGATACAATATAGCTCCCGATTTATTGCCGTTTTAGTAGATGAAAAAGAGGCTATTGTGCAGCTTTCACTCTGATACACTGCCAAAAGGATCTTCTTGTTACTGGAAAATCTCTAGTTTTGCCTTGTAAATCCGGAAGGTACAATTTTCTCGAGTGAATCTCAGTTTTCTCCACGCACGAGACATTGGGGAAAACTGATTTTTCATTTCATTACGAGGAGAAGAAACAGTTTTGAGTGGTTATTGTTTTTGTACAGAACTAATTTCGCCTGAACTACACTAACGAGTTAGCTTCGTGAAGCTTTTGTCAGTTTCCTGCGTTTTCTGTTGTGTAAGAGCAATTGTAAATTATAAAACCATTGGCTGGTTGGATAGTGACCCGCAGCAAGACAAGTTCTACAGAAAAGGCGGAAGGAATAGAAAATATCAAAGTGCAAAGGAATAAATGAAAAGAGCAAATAAAACTAAATCATTTTTTATCAGTTGTATTCATGAGTGTTGAATGCCCGATGCTGCCATCAGGGTAAAAGTTTAAGCACACAACAAAAGGATTACGTTTGAAGACCATTGATAATCTTGTTGGAAGGAATTTCAACATGAGGGTATGACGTAACTTGTGTATATTTGCTTTAAAATGTATATACATATAAATTATACGTTGGTTCCAGGTGTGCTCTTTATAGTCTTGTGGAATTTCAAAATATTCATGTTTCCTTATGTTCTATGAACGTTTAGCACTGTTTACTGTGAATTTTCTTTGATTCAAAACTTAAACTTCGAAGTTTTTCAGTTGTATTAGTTTTGTGTGTGATCAGAATTTTTTTCAATGTTTTTTATAATAGTAGGTTACTCTACACTGCATCCTGTACAGTGAATTGCATTGATGCAAGTGAAATGTGGCAGATACGTAAATCGGCCGCCTTCACTTGTTCCATTTCCATGAAAAGAAGCCATTGTAAGCGTTGATAAGATCAACATTTCAAGTTGTGCAATTCCGTTCCGATACTATTTATTTTATAAAAATGTAACAAAAAACTCTTGAGAATTTTAATCCCTTTACAACTGAACCATCTTCGATGGGATATGTGTACCTACGTAAATACAGTAGGTAATATGTTCCAATATCATATGTGCATCCTATGTCTCCGTATGCTTCAAAATTTTCAAGAGAAAACATTAGGCATTGCAAATGTAATCAAGTAATTACCATTTGTCTATCAACTACATATTCATCAGAAATAGATTTTGTAATGCAGCCACATTAAATCAGTTATAGTGCTTCTCGAAAGTTAAAAAATGTAATCCTTGCCAATTGCCAGCATTTCCTTACGATGATAACACAGAGAAAGCTAGTGGAAAGCGATTTTTTTACCAGCCCCGCCAAGATATAAAATTTAAAAACATAAAACCCTAATTGTTTTTATTTTTGTTTAAATTAGATATTCGAGCATGTTGAAATATTATTTTCTGTTGAACACAAATAATTTACAAAAGCTGTCAACTTGTCGTTCCTGATAAAATACACCCGCTTAATTTACGTTCAAGTAAACTCTTCACATGTTACAGCGCTTCTCAATTTCTTATATGATCACGCAGTCTTTGTCCTTAAATGAATGGTTGCATTGCATTTGGTCAGCTAATATTTCAGGCGAACAATATCAAAGAGGAATTTAATCGGACTCAACATCTAATTTGTGCAAGTGCAAGTCCACACATTCTTTACACTGTGTACCGCTACTGTTGTGGACCTACCGAGAAAAATATTTAAAATATTTTGGGGCGAAACGACAAATAAATAAAGATTACCACAACTGTTACGAGCGACAAAAATGCAAACTCAAAAACCAATTCAGGAATGTATTGCTTCAAGTCTAACGTAGGTGGATGAGTGAAAGACTGACAGTGAAAAGTATGATAAAACGATACTTGTTATAACAAATTCACACTCCCAAATCAGTGAATGGCCGTACTCCGTTAAAAAGACAATCGTCACATCGAAACTTCATGAATTTCAAGTACGTGTTACAAGTCCAAACGAGCTTAGTCCTCGAAAATGCAACCATAAGTTTCTTCGAAGCTCGAACGCTAACAATGGATTCTATCTTTTTTTGCAATAAATATGCAAATTCATACCAGCCTTTACAGGCAGAGCTACGAAAAATGCCAACATTTTCAAGCAAGCAAATGTGTAGGAGTCTGCAAAGGGAGATACATTTTTAGTCCACGTATATTCAATACTACATAGTTGGGTCACCCTAGTCTTCTCAATCTCAGAAACCTATTATTTGTAAGGTCATATTTTTTGGCAAAAAAGTCATGGAAAGGTCCCCTCGCTAGTTTTACTTTCATGTGGCTCATCATAAATCGTTCAAGGTACAAGAAAACACGAGAACCTGATACAGTTACCGATATGTGCACTCTGATCTCATATAACGTAATAATAACTTCATAATTTACCACAGAATCTATTACTTTTACATTTACCATAGGTTAATGTGATATGAATGATATGATATATCAGGCCACACACATATAGCCTTGCATTTTCCCACCAACACATTTTCTGAGCTAATTCACTATGTCTGTTTATCAAACGAGATGCCTCATTTTATCGTATCTTGCAGATATTTGCATTTAATCTCAGTTGAAAGCATCTCATTTTTTTATACGATGATAATATGATAATACACAGGTATACGCCAACAAACTCTAGTGTCGGTGTGCAAGGAAAAGTCAACAAGATTCAGCTTACATTTAGATCCTACGTACGACTATTTCAATTTGTCTTGATAACATACCAACAGGAAGAAGAATCGTGCACTAGTGCACTGTTAACTTGAGTCCAAGCTGAGAATATAATGTATACGTATTTGAGTACAAAAGTGTTGGTGCCAAACGAGCCTCTGCTTGATTGTGATGGTTGGGTTGATGTGTTGTTTGTTGCGGTACAGACCTATCCTAAGAACGATGTTAGCTGTAATCTATAGCCCTATTACTATGAGACCTTAAGCCGCAAGTGTTGCCAATTTTGGCAGACTACACCATCACAGAAAAATTAGGGGGAGCATTAGTATAAAACTATTAAAGTATTTTATTCTTGATCCCTCTTCAAATATATTTTGCTGGCCCAGCGTAGTTTTTTTTCAATGAAAAATACGCTGCCGAATATGGCTTCGTTTTGAAAATTCCTTCCAGTTGCAGAGTGGCTTTTCGAAACTAATTTTTTACAAGCACACAAGTAAACCTCAGTTCTTTCTTGCCCAAAGAAACCCAACAGTCGGCTTTATTACTTTATTTATACGATGTACCTATGTCAATGCGAATTTAAAAATGGCATGTGCGATAATGTAGCTATTATTGTGTTAAAGTAAACAGTGAACAATGGAATAGTTGGGAATTTCATTACACCGACACCTCACTGCGCACCATTTATATCAAGCCACAAATCTTCCCTGTCTGAATTTTATGCCTTTTGAAATGCCTATAATGCACAACTACCATGTCTTCAATTGCCCATCATGAGAATTTAAGTACGAGATGATGAGTCAACTATTCTTCTGCTTGTTTGTTAAGGCTATCCTGATAACATGTAACACATATGGCATATAAAAAATATTATGAAAAGGAAGCCTACACATTTTTCCAAATTAGAGTTGGTTCTTTCTTTATTGTCTGTGTTCCCTTTGCTGTAGTTTAGTTGTTAACAATTTAAAAAAGATGGATTTAATACTGCGAAACAAGCCTTCCAAAAAAAAGTTTTCCTTAATTTGTCTGCCTATTCCGAGTAAGATTTTGCGACTGCACGTAGAAAGTTACTTTAAACTAAAATAATAATGATCATTACGGTTTTCAGATAGAGAATGTATCGTCTTCTCTGGAACAGCCGTGACGTAGTTTAAGTTGATGGGCTTTGTGGATTAATGAGGATCATTGATCAACTTTTTTCGCTAGACCTGTCATTTTGTTTCATTTGAGACGCTATGTACATACGCGCACGGACTGCATCGACAGCAAAAGAAACCTTTCCTGAATCAATTATACTCAAGTGAAACGAAGTCTGAAGAGACAAGTCTTTTTTACTTTCTTTTAAATTGTTTTCGCATTGAGTTTGTGTGTTTCTTGTTCCGTTTGTGGTGATGCTCTCTGCTAGCAAAATAAGTCCTTTCAGCATTCGTTAAAGAATAGAATACATAATATACAGAGTTAAACTCAGATTGACTCATTCAATGTATGAGAAGGAACTTTGTCTAAACTTTGAATGTATGAATAGACCAGATAAAACAGGGAGGCGTCCCACATCACACGCGCCCAATGTTTTTTGCGAGTGTGTCAAAAGGGAACATTTTAGAGATGAGAAAAAGTTTAGTGTCTCATCGTTCAACTGGAAATAGAGGAGCTAACAAGAAGTTAGCAGAATGGAAAAAATGCTTTCCAAGCATTCAATTCATCAAGCAAACTACAGTTTTCGGTAAATGGTGGTGGGGGAACAAGCCCTGTATGAAAAGTTGAAAGGAGAGGTAGTCATAATTGTGGTTGTTAACGACTGTTATATGTCGACAAAAAACTTTTCCATCAGTTTTAGCCTTGTTAGTGTCCCTTTTCCGTTTAAAATAAGTTAGGGTCAACTTTAATTTATATAAATTATCGGTAAATCTTTTAGAATATTTCCGTGTGATCTCAGTCGACCATTTATTCTATGCATAGGCGTTATCACAATTCCAAATTGCTGACCTTTGTATCGAAGACATTATGACCTCGTCATGTGATAAAAAAAAATGGCTGTGCTAAACCACCTTGCCTATTTTTCAATGTAATTTACAAGCTTATTAGTACGTATTTAATTTTGCATGATGTCTTTTTGCACAAAATATTACGGCAACGATGATTTTTATGATTGGCATTTGTTGTTAATCTTTGTGGTATGCTGTCCTTACTGTATCGCAGGTAGTCAATGCAAGTTAACAATGCCTTATCGAATTCAATCGATATACGACGTTTAATGGCACGTGCCGAAAATGGTGAATAAATAAGGTATCATCGCATTAGCATTCATCACACTCGTAATTGTTTCTTAAATATATAATTTGTATACAATGTTCTATCTAAACTTCGAGGGGAAAAATTCCAGAAGTGTAGTAGATCTATATTGTGTACTAAAATTTCGAACTACTGCCATGTCCATCCTCCAAATCCTGTTTTTTTTTGTACAGCGTTGAAATCTGATTGAAACCGTGATAAAATTTATCCGCACGGAAGCTTTTTATGAAAGTAATAATATATTTCAGATTAGAAACACAAAAAGCACAAAATAGTATTAGTAAAGCAAACATACATGTTGCATGCTTTTGAGCGGCCAGATGTTAACTACCTACATGTAATTGCAGTGAGTAGGGAACATATCAGTAGCATAGGAAAAAATGTAATCTAACACGAAATATTTGACTTAACCAAAAGCTGTATGCTAGTGACAGATAAAATGGCTTTTCCTTGTCGACGCCGCGTAAAGTAACGAGTTTCTTGGCCTGTCAACATCAAGAGTAGAACAACCTTCATTTGTTGATTTAATTTTAACAAGTCTTTTCACACATTTAAATTGTGCGCACTAGCTCAGCTCATATAATGTTCTAGCAAAACTTAGTCGTAAACACAAAAAACCATCATGTTCTTGTGCATTTCTCCCAAAAACAACATTAATATGACGATATAGGAAGCTAAATAGGCGGGCGCATGGTTTTTTCCAGAAAAAATCTGAATAGTAAACAACTGAAAACCGATTTCAATTGCGTAAACTACTACTTCATGGGTCTTTTTGGAAACTAAGTATTAGAGAGAGAGCCTTATTACTCTGAATAAAGCTTTTAGTCCTTATGGACAAAATCCCAGAGTACGACCATTTACAACGAAGACATAGCCATTTGTAACTCCGTCTCGTAAGAACCTTTTAATGCCCACTACTGTCAATAAATAAGCTTTATTAAGTAGCGAAAGCTGCTTTATAAGATCGTAAGTGCTGTCTGTCTGTCTGTCCGTCTGTCCGTCTGTTATCGCGAAATCTCAGAAACGCTTGGATGTACAGACTTGAGACTTGGCACGCTCCTTTGC
>VICI01000700.1:0-31886 GCA_019593645.1 Akabosia matsudoensis
TGTTGTGTCCCACTACAAAACTAACCGTAATGCAAGGGACTGGGTGGAGTATTTCTAAGAAAAGCAGGGGGTTAATTTATATATGACCCGTTTCCGGTTGAATAACTTTAATTGTACACTGGGTTGGAGATGAATACCAATATGGTTAGGCTTTACTTCATTTGACACTCCTAATTAATTACAATTTATACTTTAAACAGTATTCTAATCGTTAAGTTAATTCACACCGGATTTTACGTTAATACTTTTTACATACTGAATTCCTCTGCTCGACTGCACGCAACGAGAACAAGCAAGCCACATAACAGCGAGGTATAATATTCAAAATTTGCCACTTTAAATAAAACCATAGTTCACAAGAGAATGCGCTAGTGGCCGCAACACTCTGGAAAGTTTTGCCATTACAAATATTATCCAACACAACACCCTCTTCCAACTTTCTGAAACCTTCTAAATTTCTGAAGAACATATAAAGAAGGAGATGGAAGCTAAGAAAGGCCGAAGTTAGTCTGTTATGATTACGCAATTAGTACTTGGCTGCAGTTCCTTCTCTGTGTCTGTTTGTAGTAGTAAACAAGCTGGTCCGGCGGTGTGATGCATGCTTGTACGATTCCTGCAGGCCTATGCGGGGCTTCTAAGATTTTCATTTTATTCGTCACCTCTTTTTCCTCCGTGTGTAATATGTTAACACGAATGTTAATTTAAGGAAGTAGAAAATAAGAAAGCTGAGTGGGTTGTCAGAGGGAGAAAGAGATATGGTACATTTCCCGAGGAGTTGAGAACTACAAACGCATTTTCCAACTTAACATTCCGGCTCTGGGATGAACAGAAACTTCCATAATGACTTGCCTTTATGTCTGCCTTGTAATTTCGATCTCCTTCTATTCTAGCCCTTTTTCCCGTATCAGATTTTAGTATTATCATTCTTCTTCCAAGAGTGATCTAAGAGAGAGTGGAGGCAGCTTGCACAATTTTCTCCCTGGAGCTTTATCGGTTTCGTTGAGGAAAGTTAGCGCAAAAGAAAAGCAGTTAATGTTTCGGCTTCTGTAAATTATCACACACATTCATTTTCTCGTCTACGACTTTTCACTCTAAAGTCCGCATTCTGCCTACTCACGCATATGGATATTTTGAACACAAATTTTCTTACCTAGTTTCGCGAGATTTTATATTATAACCACTCCGGACTGTCAAGCCATTTTGGTCTCTCAGGTCTTGTGAGATACTCTACAAGAAACGCTTCCAACTCCAAAGGCTTACACTTTATCTTGGTATGTGTCACAGCAATTTATCACAAAGGGGATGAATGAAATCAATCTGCGTGTAATAAGATTTACTCTTGTACGGACAGCGCAGTTAGTTCAAACATCGATAATGCTTTGCTTTAATAAATTTGAGAAACTGCCTTATCATCTAATATGAATTGTTGAACTGGCTGTGATTTTATACTGTGACGAACTTATCCTTCTTTTAGTATTTTTTACTTCCGAAATAAAGTTTCTAATTAAGTTTGGTAATATTTCATATAATCTAGAAACATGTACCAAAAGATTTACATAAACATATCGCGTATTAGTTTCACTGTAGTCCACACAGTCAAGGATGATGCATAGATATTGAGACCTCTTACCATGGCATATGTAAACTTCAGTAATTTTACACGCCTCAGGTTCAAATTCAATTATAAATTCGCTATAAGGAGCTAGAGTGCGTGTCAAAAGAGATTTTTAGTAAAACCATCTGCTCCGAAATGAAATCCTCCCATAATTATCTTGGTTATAGAAAACTAATCTAGATAATCTGTTCATTATTCTCTTCTATTGTAGTCCCTTCGTTTAAGCGAGAAAAACGAAAAAAGAAAGATAAAATTGAAGCATACTCCATTGTTTGTTCACATTACGATTCTCGGTACTTCAGTATAATGCAGAGTCGAAATCGACTATTTTTACTCCTAATAGGTCCAGCAATCCCTTTTTATTGCATGGATGAGAAGAGTCGCAGTGATAATGCATAATGAGGCTCTCCAATCTCATTTTGAATGTTCTAGAGAACCAGGTACTTCGCGTGGAAGCTGGCTTAACGTAATAAAATTAGATGGGAAAATATCCGGGAAAATGATCATTATCGGGCTGCGGGACAACTTTCTATCCTGGGTCGATAATTTTCTATATTTGTCGCTGGAGCAAAAATCTGTTTCAGTTTGCCAACCTTAAAATCTCAGAATCTCTGTTACAAGCACTTTCCTCGTAATCTGGCTAAGATTGTAAGTGAGTGTGTTGTGAAACGCATCCACTTTCTTGCTTCTTTAGTTTTTTTCTTGAAACCCTACGTGGGCTCAAATTGGCGATTCCAGATTCAATGTGCCTACCTAGATTCACTGTAACTTTCCTCGACAGAACAACCACGAGAACCGACTTCTCCTCAAAATGCAATTAGACTTGCTCTGTGTACTACACATGATGTACAATATGGTCTTAGTGGTTTTGAACTACTTGATTGAAACTGACACAAAGGTACACATTTCGACAAGTCGAGACTTAGAAAGTAAATCTGAAGACGAAGTATGAATCAACAGTCGGTATAACGGCATGAAATCCTCTTTACTCATCTGTCGCTTCCATTCCCCTAAAAATTCTTTCACTCGACCCCTCTTCCCGAATTGATTCCGAATATCCATTTTCCCTCACTCAGTCTCTCAACGCTATTATGATATGCATGGATCAGAAAAAGGGAGTCTTATTTTGCTCTCGTGCATAACATTATGCTTCAGCCCAACCCATACTTATTTTAATGTTAAAACGATTTAGTATTCTGGGTGCATCGTTTACCATAATTCTTCATCGCTATTACATTTCCGAAACTTTTACTTTCAAATAATATCTTTCTGTCTTGATTACGACTTAAAGTTTTAAGCACAATTTCCATTTTTGTTGTACTTTCAGCTGTGTAGTTAATTCCGAAGCTTTTTAAATTGAATTTAGGCCATGGAAAATTTTGAAAAATAAAGAGAAAGTCTAATGTCTTTGATTCGTCACAATCAATGATTAAAATGTTTCATATGAAACAGCAAGTATAGGTATATGTATCTTTACGTGCAAAGGTGTACTCCATAATGCTTACAAAGACTACGTTTTTATTTTGCTTTTTATGGAAATAATGTCAAGAACACTCGATTAAGCTGATGGGAATGCTAACATCAAAACGATCTACACATTAGGAAGAGCAAAAAAGGGGGCTTACTTATCTTCCATTTTTTATGGGGCACCCATAAAATATTACTACTACGTAAACGAAGAACTAAAATAGTTGGAAGACATTTCAGAATACTTTCTTTGTGCCGTTTTTTTAACGTTTTCACGGTATGCTGCCTTCAACACTGGAGAACTTTTTTTTCGCTTGGTGATAATGGATCTTTTAACATCTCCCATATTGAAATCCTTTTTAAAATGGAGAAGGATTTAAATTCGAATTTTCCGTCCTTTACACATTTTCTCCTGCTAACGAGTTATATGCTAAACGGACTGAATTCACTGAAATCCTCATCTTCTGACTACCTCATTTGGAATAAAGTTTGGTACTTTACACCTCGAAACTATATCCTTTTTCTTCTGCTACGCTGGGAAAAGAAAGAAAAAACTCACAATAGGACTCCGGAAACATGTATTGTACGAAATTGTAATGTTGATGTTATTTTCATTTGTTTCTAGTTTCTAGTTGCGAGAAGACCAGCATTTTTGAAAGACATGTTACTCAGGGTTGGAGTCAGTTCCAAAGAAGCCACTTTAGAAAACCTGAACTCGGTTGCAAACCGCCAGGCAGACCAACCACGTAAAAACAAGAGTTTCCTCCCTTCACCGATGGCCATAAGATAGTTTGAGGTTCTATCTCTCTGCCAAACAAGCAGGAATTTATATACCAGGTACTTTCTCCGAAATTTACAACTCTGCGGGTAAGGCAACTACAAAGTTATGCCCAAAAATGATACAGATGAAGCCAAGAGTACACATATTGCAAGATAAGAACAGACCTCAATAAAAATATGAGCCGAGTAGCATTTTTACAAAGTAAAACGAGCACGGAGAAAGCATTGTTTTATCAAAGACAGTTTCAAGTAGTTCCTGCGAACTGTAACCAAAGAGTATGCGGGATGTATCAGTTAACTGTTTCTGTTGAATCTTGAATCATAAAGTAGTCTCTCAAGTTGTTAACAAAATCAAGTAAAACAACGTAACACTTGGGACGTTCTTATGGCGTGCTTGTTGTGTTGTGTACGAAAACTCAAGATAGGAGAAAAAAAAGTTTTTTGTTTGCTTCGTTTGTTGCGTCTTGTCGTTTTAAGTGATACAATTCACAAGCCCAGCATAACATTATCTAAATTCCTCCTTGCTTTTCAACTGGAAACTCTCATCCTCGCACCCAGCTTGAACACTTTGTTAAAGTTTTCAATAAAACATACCTTTGCCAGCTTGGGACGCTCTGGATGCAAAATGAATTTTCGTTTTTAGTTGCATGCATGCACAACAATGCTATCTAATGTATTTCATTTTATAGTTCTCCAGAAGAAGGCTTGCTCTAGAGAAAGCCAGAGCGGTCATATATTTCGCAGGAAGTAGAAGGAAAAGCGACAAACTTGGCAATGATACTTTTTTTTAGTATAAATTTAACATTTTAAGTAAACAAGCAGAAAAAATATGTGTAAAAGCACTTGGAGAGTGTAGACATTTCCCATAAAATAAAGACGAGCACAAGAAAAATGAACGGTTGCATGTGGTCCTGAGCGGAATGAGAATGACAAGAGTGAAAGGAAGATACATGATCGTACTTGAGGAAAACGGAACGGAAGAGGGGTCGCTTTTGTGTTTGCATTAATCTCAAGAAAATGATCGAGCACGGGTCCCAGAAGAAATGGCCAGGAGTTGGTGAAAAACTCCTTCAATTCGCAAGCAAATGAATGGAAATTGCTTGCCCAGGCGATTCTTTTGTGTTTAGGTTAAAATATCGTTAAAATTGCGTTTTGTATGACCAATTGAAACGATATAAATGTAGAAACTTCCAAATAGTTTAGATTGTACTTTTTTTGCTACCCATGCAAAAATAGACCAAGTAATTCATAACACGCAGGTATTGAAATTTTTTTCGCCGTGCATGAATAATCAGGTTTTCGCGTTATTGCTTTTCAATATACATCTGGCTAAAGATGGCACAACATTTTCTAAAAGAGGGCATTATTGCATAATTGAACAAATGTTTTGAACGGAGAAAGTCTTGTAATTGTCCACATCATCATTTTTTATTGTCAGTTTTTAATTGAGAAAGTTTGATTTGAGCTCAGAATTTTTCCTTTGAGTAAGAATCGGCTACAAAACAGCACTATCCTATCATAACATGCAATGATTTTTTTTTCGAAAAAGGAAAGTCATGTAAATGTTCTTATGGATATGCGTAGCGATAAAAAGTACCCGCGTCCCGTACAATTTTAACATCTGGTAGTGCCAAAGTAATATTCACGTAGAAAACCTTATGAAGCTCATAGAGTGTGGCAATAATCATACGGGTATTATGTGAAGTCAAATGTGAAAAAGGAAAGTAGGGAAACTAATAAAGTTTCACATGAATGAAAATGACAACCACTACAGGCAAGTGAAAAATGCAGTAATATAAGATTTTACATTCTACCGAGCTACTTTCAACTGTTTACTGATATGCCTCAACTTTTCGCGTTCGCTCTAATAATCTAATTTAGCTTGTTTATATGCAGGTATAACATTTTCGGATGTGATTTGTGTGTATGCGAGAAGCAGTAATTGAAAATTAAATTGTATCCAATTTCACAAAATACAATTTGACACACTGACAACAGTACAGTGACATTCATTCAACAAACCTCATACAAAAATTGCCTCACAACGACCAATATGAAAGTAGAACAGACTTAGAAACATTTGACTTTCTATTTCTATTTCTTAGTCTAACTTAGAAACATGTATACTGCCCGCTACAAAAACATGTCTGCATAAAAGGAGTAAAGTCAATAAATACTGTACAAAGCTTCAATGAACAAAACATTATCATACATACTGCATATCAAGTTTCCAATCTTCATTCAAACAGCCATTGACAGTCAACAACAACACCCAGAGCATCTAAATATTCATTAAATATCTTCTTTTCGATTCCCAAGTCGTGCGTTTCAAAGAAACAAAGCCCAGATATCCTCTCAATGCGTCATATCGACTTTTGAGTAGCACTAGTCTTTCCTCAAACTTCGTCCAGCTCATTTTTTACGACTTAGGGATGAGCCTACATCAAACCGTCTGAAACTTTAGCTAGAGACGGATAGTGGAGCAAATTTAAAAGTCATTCTCTCAACACAACAACAGCAAAATGCAATCTCCGCTTTCCATATAAAAACACACTGTTTACCTATCATCCCCGCGTCAATTCACTATGCTAGCAACACATTCACCCTAAGAAAATGTTTCCGTGATACAATTCCTCAAATGCGCAAGTAACTTTCGCTTTCCTTTTTATATGCGTAGATCATGCAGAATATTGCGTTTGCCTTCGGTATGCATATATATTCAAGGCTACTTATACGAAGGCTTATTTCACTGTATACTTATGCACACGACAAAGCATCAATTTCATGTGATTCTATAGCTTCCACAATAAAAAAAAAGAAAAAAAGGGGAAAGAAAGCAGTGCAAGTATCAGCATATGTAGTTTCTATGAGCTGGTCGCACAGAAAAAGCCATGCATACCCGAGGACGAGGCAAACCGCTGTGAAACCTGAGAGCTTACACTGTCTAACATGGATTGGTGCCGACTCAGAGTCAAAGCATCTTAGATATTCGCTATAGAGAAAGACCTGTGCTTTCTTTTCCCATTCCCTTTCTCTCCTGCTCAGCTGCAAGGTTGCCTGGTGGAAAGCATGCAAAGCTGAACAAACCTAAAACTAGGTAAGGATCCATGTATCACTTTTAATATTGGGTTTGTTGCTGCTCGGACGCGGAAAAGAGAGGAAGTTTGGGATTTAGTTTTTTATTCTCTCGTTTTTATTGTTGTCTGGAGGAGTATTGATAAGCTTTGTTGTGTATACAGAAGGTAGTGATAATATTATTATTGAAGGATTAGCGTACTTTCTTTGGCTAGGCTGGTCGGTGAAACATGCATAATATTTGAATGGTGTACTGTGTACACATATCGGCACTAAAAAAGAAAAGTGTACTGTAGGGAGACAAGCAGTTACTCAATAAAAAATAGATCAGCAAAAATTGTACCGAACAGAAGTGTTGGTATGATCAAAGGCTCGTGTTTGTTTAAGTAGTCTGACAATTGGGCGAAAGGAAGCTTCAATTCTGATAAAATATAGCACTGACTGTCAGTACACTACTACACACGTGTCACGTGTGAAAATCTTTTTCATGTACCATTTTTATGGTGGTCGACAAATTGGAAATCCGTTTTATTGCCTGCATTCAACATGACAAAACTATCTAAATACCTGTGAAGATTGCGCTTGTGGAAACCAAGTAGTAATCATGATTGAAGTGAGCACGCGAGAACAAGGTGACGCACGCGGAGAGGAAATTGCATCTCTATCGCCAGTGTTTAAAGCAAATAAACTTACTGATCAATCAAAACGCAATCAAAAATTGCAAAAAACCGTAAATTGGACAAGGGCTAGTAACAAATATATTTTCCTGAATTCTATTGGTAAAATGAGTAGCCCAAAGAGAAAGTCAAATATGAAAGTAGCCAAATCGCTTCAATCACAAAAACTACCGAACTTATGGTACGACATTCGACCGGGATTTCACCGGAAACGACTAGGAATGAACGAACTTTATTTTGGAGCAGTTTTAATGGTATTACTATTGACGGATGGTGTGTTTAACGTTGCACTTTGTGAACAATCTATTGACAGTACAAATACTAGAGAAAATCACGAAAACTCTTTACATCTATCAGCTATTGGAAACAGCATCCCAGGTGGAACCAATGACGAACAGTTGCTTACGGACAAAAATACTCTAACTCAAGTGTCAAGTGATAGTAGTACAAGTGGGGCGTTGACTAGTGAAAAAGAAAGTATCAACGGAGGTGACATTGGCGGAGCAGCACCGTTTGGGATCGGTGGTGACGGAACGGCTTCAAAACCTAATGAAAAGCAGCCAGGACTACTATGTCCAGATATCTATCCGGTAAGATAAAAAGCATGAATAATATAAATGCAGGCCAACAACCTTATACGAACGACGATAACTAATAATTCATCTAGAAATGTACTAAGTGCTATTAAATGGTTTTCAGGTCGAAAGCTTTCCTCCAAAAGCACCAATTATTCCCGATTTCTTCACAGTTGCAGTCGAGACGATATACTTAAAGGTAATCAAAATATGCTGCCTTATTTTCTTTTGCATACTATTCCATGCGCTTCAAAAAAAATTATTAAAATCACGAATCTGCGAGAACATATAACAACAACATCAGAGTACAGCTCACTTTTCATGACATAGTCACATAGATTGGGTCAAGTTTGCTTTTTGCCATTACGGCTTGTATTATCAATTTATTTGCTATAATTTTTGTTACATCCGGGCTTGCCTTAGATAAGATGATATATACTTAACAAAGTCAAACTCGTACAATTTTGAACTATGCCAAATGGTCGGTAGTCAAAGGACAATCAGTTTTCGCGTAATATGCATCTCTAAACGTTTCTTGGAGTGAGCGATTAGATCAATAGTACGTTTCAATCTCCACCCATCCCCTTGGAGGTGACTTGCGCAATAAGAATCGACGTACTTCGTCATAAACCCAAATGTAAAGTGAGAATCCCATTGGGATGCACAGCCAATCAGGACTAAAAGTATCACGCAGGTTAATTACTTCAACACAAGATACGTACTGTATTTGAAAATGAAGATTCTTACGCTAGAGGTCTTGTCTTCAAGATGTCATTGAGGAAGAACACATAGGTCAGAAGTAAGGCCAATAGTGTTTCGAAAAGCAGTCCGAAGTTAAGGACCCAATTACTTTGTACAGAGAAGATTATTCAATTACTACATAATCTTCAACCTGAATCAAAAGCTACGAAATAAGGACTTATTCTGATTACCCCATGCCTTGTTGGAAAATAGAGTTCCTCCGGGTCTTACTAATAATCAAGTCGGCCCACTGTACTATCACAATAGAAACGAAAAAGGCAGTTTGGCAGGTGAATTCAAGATCCTTCCGAGCTTGATGTGTCTACACAAACATAGTTATAAGTTCTTTAGTTTTCCATATCGAAATTTACAATAATTATGTATGAGAATAGCTGCGAAGAGCTCTGTTATGTTGATACCCATTCCTGGCCATAAGAATCCGTGAAATCTGCCACGTTCTCAGCTTCCCACTCTTCACGAATTCCAAACAAATCCCAAAAGAAGAATCCGTTTTGACACATGATCACCAAATAACTAAAAAATCCAGCGGTTGCCTGGATCATGCCTATTTGGCCGTAAGCCATTGAAATTAGTCTATGAAAAAAAATATAAGCCATCAGTCACAGAGGTTTACGATCAATAATGCAACGGTACTCGATTGCAGGAACAAGTGTAGATATAAAATTCAATGATAATAAGCTATAATCTACCGATAACCGACGAGGTAATCTTTTTTTGTTCGTGGTTTCCGCTTCATGATATCCGATTCTGCTTTCTCATAAGCCAAGGAAATAGCTGGTATCTGTTTTCAAAATCATAAAATTGGCATTTGAAATACTGTATCAATCGTTTTATGTGTCGAACTGAGTGGTAAAACGGACCATGTCAGTTCCCAAATCAATTAGCAAAATCGTGACAGTTCCAAGTGGCAAAGGTATTGAGAAGATCATGTAGCACAAAAAGGGCGAAATCTCAGGAATATTAGAGGTTAGTGTGTAGACAATTGATTTTTTCAAGTTGTCGAAAATTAAACGGCCCTCTTCCACACCTAAACTCACGGAATTGATTCGTAGTTTGAACTTCATCTTGAAAACTGAAAACTGTTTATACGCAATACTGTACCTGTCACAATGGATGCAAAATTATCATCCAGCAGGATCATATCCGCAGCTTGCTTGGAGACATCAGAACCAGCGATGCCCATTGCAACCCCTAGAAAAGGATAATTGTATGACTTACACTTTCTCCTGGCGGAAGTCATAAAAAATGGGATAGATATAATGGCTCACCTATGTCAGCCTTTTTTAAAGCTGGACTGTCGTTCACACCTAAATGAATACGATAAAGATATGAAGCAAGTACCGTAAAAGTGACAATTGAAATCTGAAATGTTTTGCTAACCATCTCCGGTCACAGCAACAACTGCACCATTTCGCTGACACCCTTCTACTATGATCAATTTTTGCTGAGGAGACGTTCTCGCGAACACTATTTCTGTGTGATTATTTAAAATGTCGTCTAGCTCGGTTCGTGTTAGGTCCTTGAGCTCACCTCCGTGAACAACTGCTGCCTTTGCGAGGTGTGGATCCACATTTGCCACAGGAATTCCAAGTCTCTCAGCGATGTCGTCAACAGTTTCATTATCTGAATTTTCATAAAGCAAATGATAACTTAGCTATAGACAATATATATTCTTCTACTTCAGCAAAGAAATGCTAACCTGGTGAAATAATTCCTACATTACGAGCAATAGCTTTTGCTGTGATAGGATGATCTCCAGTGACCATTATAACTTTGATTCCAGCGGAGCGGCATCTGCTGACTGCATCCGGGACGGCTGCTCGTGGGGGGTCGATC
The DNA here is from genome assembly GCA_019593645.1 of Akabosia matsudoensis. Taxonomy (NCBI): domain Eukaryota; kingdom Metazoa; phylum Arthropoda; class Collembola; order Entomobryomorpha; family Paronellidae; genus Akabosia; species Akabosia matsudoensis. The sequence continues at coordinate 10,788 of VICI01000700.1, forward strand.
ATTGACATTAAACCTGCAAATCTCAAACCCGTAACTGGGAAGTTTGGTGGCTCTGTTTGAAATTCAAATCCTTTTGTGTATTTTCCAGGGTCCAGCCACAAGTCCGCAAAACCTGAAGTATTGAATCAAAGGGATGAAATCTGTCCACGTTACTAATGCAAATATTTAATTTGCTTGAATGGGACTGTACCTAACACACGCTCGCCCATACCTCCCAGCTCCATATACGCTTTATTAAAATTAGACTTGGCTGTTTCATCGAATGACCTATCTGAACCCCCTACTTGAATTGTACTACATCGATCCATAATCCTCTCTGGAGCACCCTATGAATCAATAGAAAGCGTTGGCGGAGGCTTTGTTATTCTGAAAAATATTTGTAAACTAGCGGTACACATAATGCAAATTATGAGGATACCTTCATGACTAGTAAAAAACGACTTTCTCCTTCAATCTCATGAATGGATACTTGATACTTGTTTGTGGAATTGAACGGGATCTCGCTGACCTTTGGATTCTTTTCTCGATACTCAGCAATACTACCCAATTGACTTTCTGCTAACTTGAGTAGAGCCGCTTCCGATGCATCCCCATTAATTTCTTTCTTCATAATAGGCACGTCTTCTTGGCCACCCTTAAACACAGCTCGGTTGCACAGTGCTGCCACTCTCATCAAACACTAAATAAATTCATACACTTCTACAACTATTACGGCTGTCATTTAAAGATTTCCGAGTACTAGAAACTTTACCTTATAACCCACACTCTCCATCTCATTTTGGGCACCAGACTGGTCTTCAGTGGTGTCACATTCGATGATATTGTAGTCATACCACATGTGAGCCACAGTCATCCTGTTTTGCGTCAACGTGCCAGTTTTGTCTGAGCAAATGGTTGAAGTTGAGCCTAGTGTTTCCACAGCTTCAAGGTTCTTCACTAGGCAGTTCTTCTTTGCCATTCGTTTTGCGGTCAAAGTAAGGGCCACCTAATGCAAATCCAGAAATCAATAAAACGCTCATGCACGATTCCCAAAAGTAGCGAAAGACATTTCTACAAGATACGCTAAAACACGACCTGCAATATACGCTAAAACACGATCTGCAAGAATCGCTTCAACACGATCTGCAAGAATCGCTTCAACACGATCTGCAAGATTCGCTTAAACACGATCTGCAAGATTCGCTTAAACATGATCTTCAAGATTCGCTTAAACATGATCTTCAAGATTCGCTTAAACACGATCTGCAAGATTCTTTCCAACACGATCTGCAAGATTCTTTCAAACACGATCTGCAAGATTCTTTCAAACACGATCTGCAAGATTCTTTCAAACACGATCTGCAAGATTCTTTCAAACACGATCTGCAAGATTCTTTCAAACATGATCTGCAAGATTCGCTGAAAAATTATCTACAAGATACGCTAAAACACGATATTCAAGATTCGCTACACAAAATTTTCATGATGCAGTCAACAAAACTTTCATGGTCTATAAATTATACGCGATGCAACCGATTTTTTTGAAACTTGGTAACGCGAACGCTATTTAGTAGACAAACATGTGTACCAAATCTCACACCCTTACGTTAAAGCATATCTGAGATTTCGCGATAACGGACAGACGGACGGACAGACAGACACCCGACACAATTTTATAAAGTAGCTTTAGCTACTTAATAAAGAGCTGTGTGTATTTTTGAGAAAACACTTAGCTCTGAGAAATAAACATACCGTGACAGTAGCGAGAAGTCCTTCTGGGACATTTGCCACAATGATGCCAATCAAGAATATGACTGCGTCTATAAACTTATACTTTAAAACAAGGGCAATGGTAAAAAATGTAACACCGAGAAACACCGCGACGGCAGTAATTATGTGGATAAAGCGTGAAATCTCTTTTGCAATAGGAGTTTGTCCAGTTTGCAAGCCTGACGCTAATCCCGCAATGCGTCCCATAACAGTGTTGTCGCCTATGTTTATGACAATCCCGACGCAAGTTCCCTCCAAAGCGTTCGTTGAGAAAAAGGCGATGTTTTTTGTTTCCAATGGATTTTCGTGAGTGCACTCCGGAGATCGGGTTTGAGGCTCAGACTCGCCTGTAAGGGAGGAGTTGTCCACTTTGAATCCAGTTGCTTCTAAGATTCGAAGGTCTGCCGGGACCCGGTCTCCAAACTTGACCATCACGATGTCACCCAGAGTCAGTTCATAAGCTTGAACTGTGATTGTTTCGCCATCTCGAATTACAGTTGCATATTGAGGAACAAGACTTGCAAACGATTCCATGATTTTGTCACTTTTCGCCTCTTGGAAGAAGGAAAATATGCCTGTAATTACCACCACCGCTACAAGAACTGCACCGAGGTAGCACTACAGAGAGTGTAAGCGTGATTATGTCGTTGCCCGATTATGTCACATCGCATACAGCTTTAGCATTTAGAAACCACTCACATTGTCCATTTCCGGTTCTTTAGGGTTTTGTGCGTATTGAATGAAGAATGCAACGAAACACAAGATGCCTCCAATCCATAGGAGCATTGCAAATCCACCAAACAAATTCTTCAGAAACTTTACCCACATCGGAGTCGTTTTTGGAGGAGTGAGCTCGTTTCTACCATACTTTTTGAGACCTTCCGCGGCTTTTTCTGATGTCAATCCCTAAATATTTCAAATCACTTGATGAGGTCAACATAATTTTGAACTGAGAAATGGATTGAAGACAAGGGGAGACCTTTTTGGGATCACTGGAATATCGCTGGCACACTTCCTCAGCGGAGACAATGTGGTCATCGAACTCTAGCTCCTTCTTGAGGGACTCGAGATTCCTCTCCTTCTTCTTCGGCTTCATTTTTTGTCTGCGTATTGGTACTCCTAATCCTAAAAAATTCCTCCTGGATGGAGGTTACTATCTGACTGTCAGTTTCCTGTTTGAGTGCGATTTACTACTAAAACTTATAATAGTGACAAGAAATGTTTGACAGGTTTCAGGTCGGGTTACGAAGAATACAAATGATCTTATAGATTTATAAAATTTTGGCAACCGGTGGAAGTGTGTCAATAAAATTTAAATTTTAATGCATGGCAACCGTAATACATTTTCCATTTTTCACCTATCAGGAACAAAAGCGACAAGTTTGGAATCTTCACGTGGACCGGGCGGAGAAGATTGTTGTGCATAAGATTGACCTGCCAAACAACGGAAAGCGCGTTGACTGGTTTTACACGAAAATCGTTCGTGACTTTCGGTCAGGTAAGAATTTGTATGGACACTTATTTAGCAGAAAAAAAGTTGAGCTAACGCGGACATGACCTAAATCCTTGCAAATTCTCATTTTTCATTGATACTCTAGGTTTGGAGTTCCGTATTTCAAACGCGAAAGACTCGGCAGACTGTGTTGTGGAACCAATCAGTGAGGAGTTTGAATTGACGTCGCTCAATTTGAAAAGGTTTATGCTGGAGCATGCAAAGCTACTCCTGAATTTTGACCCATCCTTTGTGGCATATTGGGGAAAGGCAAGTTTTTGCTAATATTTTCAACATTTTAGCGTCAGAATTGGTTTAAAAAAAATACTTTTATCATTTTGCTTCACCATAAAAGTAAAAGTATGAGTGAAAGTTTCATCATAAAATTGAATGTCATCATTTATATGTCACCATACATCCTGCTAATGGGTTAAATTGAATCAGTGTCATTTTTAAGCATGACAATGATTTCAATTATAGGACTTATAGTAATTGGCAGCTGGTATTACAAAGTTGCGAGGACCTATCGGATTATACAAAGTTTTAATCAAACCTATTCCAACTCACAAAATGAAATGGCTAGAATTTTATTTGCACTCACGTCATATACTTAATTCAAGACGAATGACAGATTTTTTTGACTGTTATTTTCATAGTTAACGACGTTAACGAGACCATTATTGCGGTTAGCTTTTCGACTACAGTAAAATGAGTACGCTTTCTTCTCTTTATAGTACTTAAAAAAGCCCACAGCCTTTTGTAATTCTACTAAACAGTTTAGTCGAGTGAAAGTAACATTTGACAAAAAAAAAGTTTCTTTTGTTCATTCAATTAATCAGAGAAGTGGGCCAGAAGTGGTTGACTCGCTGCAGGAAGCCAAAGGAACATACTTTTTAGCCGAGAACAACTTTTTTTTTCTCTTTTTCTCTTTTGAAGAGAAATCGCAATAAAGTGTGTACACGCCGCAGATGTACATCTGCACACGACATTGCCCTAATGTAATCAAGGCACAGAACAGAAAATGAGTATTTTTTTAACTGGCCATTTATGCGCATTAAGATGGCCTAATTTTAGTCCTCTTCCGACCATCCATTTTGAATTCATTAATGCAAATAGCTAGCCAGACTTGTGTTCTGTACATTAAATATTTCCAGCTTTATGACCTGCAGACAAAAAACTAGTCCAACTCTTACAAAGCTCTTGTGTTTTACTCTCTAAAATGTTTTTCTGTGATTGCATAAACTCACCAACAGATTTATCTTGTCTAAAGGAAGGGAATGATATCCCAACAAAATCCAGCTCTTGATAAAAAAAAAACAAAGCAATTGTGGTTGAGTTATGGATGAAGCGTCTGCTAAAAAATGATTTGAAATCTGGGCTTTCCGTTATTTTTTTTTTACCCTAAGCCCGTAAACTGAACAGATAAACAAATGGAAAATCTACTTTATTGGATTCTCTTTCGTTCACCTGAACTTTTTTTTCTGCTCAGTAAACAAAAAAAGGAGACCCTTTTGCTACTCAACGTTGCAAAAAAGATTGTTTTTTTTACAAAAATTAGCTCTTGTTAGATACTTTCCAAAACTACCTGTTTTTTTCCCCTCATATACTTACTTGTTTGATCTTTTTTTTCTCTCAGGCTTCAAAAAGAGATGTATAATCCCATTAAACTATTTTTCAAACTGGAACATGCTGAAAGGGAAAGTAATAAATGTGCTGCCTTCCATTACGTTTTATTTTCTCTCTCTCTCTCTCTCTCTCTAGATTTTCTGGTTTTATGTTTCTGATCGAAAGTATTCTTTGAGAGTACATACAAGGCTTTAATTTTCTCAAAATGTGTCTGATTTCTTTCTCCTTTTTGCGGCTCTCTCTCTCTCACTCTCTCTCACCCTCCTTCTCTTCTTAACGTGGACGTGTTTTTCTTCACGGATGATCAGAGATCGATAAGGAATTTGCAGTAAGTGACATTTTTATGACATAAACGGATGTATATACCTTTTCTATCCATTTTACACAAAAAAAATCCTTTCACTTGATCCCATTGTGCGAAAAAAACGAAGATGTGTTTGAGATCTAAGTTACCTTTTTTGGGTAAAATGTTTTTTTAGTTGTTGCATCATTTGGGAAACCTTTCGCAAGTAGTTTCTTACATTTTTTTATATAACTTCTTTAGAGTTTTCTTGGATTGTATGAAGAAAAAAAAATGCTTTCATGTCATCACAGAGGAAAAAAGAAGAAAAAAAAATCGCATTTATTTTGAAACGAGTTATTTTCTTTAAGTGAAAGGAGTAGACGAACTAAAGGATCATTATTAGAGTCATTACTATAAAAAAACATTTTTTTTCTCTTGATATACTTGATTCATAGATGTGACATATGGCTGCACGAGAGTTTGGGCGAGTTCGTGTCAGAGTTTGGATTTGCCAATGATTCTATTCCCATTTCTGTCGCAACATTCTCGAGGGAGTCTAAACCGGACATTATCTCCATTTCTAATATTTATGAGGACAACTCACATACCTTCAACCCATTCCAGAAAACGCAGGGTCATCCGGATGTGGGAGAGTGTTTGGATACCACTCCACTTCTCCTCAGGATAGTGCTGGATGGTAAGTATTGCTCTCGAGAAGAAAAAAGAAAAGGCTGTTTTTAATGATAATGTTTTGGATGATCACAGTTTACTGTCTGAGTGTAGCAATCATATATATATGGTTCCCATCAAAATCTAGTCTTGTCTGGTAATCCTTTCGCTAAATATATATCTAACAAAAACGGTCGTCCTGAACGGATCCTAGCTGCTTTCCCTCAAAAAGAAAACTCTAAAAAAAAGGAGCAGCTCGGTGAAAGCGATTTTTTTTTCTCTCCGGGGAAAGTATAAGATAAAAAGTAAATAAAAGCAGAAGCCCATCTTTTTCATTTCGGTGTAGGACAACTACTGCATTTTATTTTCTGGTCTGTTGAGTAAGCATCAAGAAGAAAGTGTGTTTGCTCATCGCACGGATAGTTGGCGTTATTTTATTTTGTCACAAAGTGTCTCCACAAAAAAAATAAATCTATATATCTCTGGGTATGCTCGTTTAACACAATTGTAATTTAATTTGACAGCGGACTATTCAAAACTGAAGGCTGGACGGGAGTTCACCGTGATGGAGTCTATTCGGCGAGCTGTTGCTGGACTCGCAGGGATTTCGCTGTTGAGAGTGACCGATCTCGCTGTAAGTTGGAAGAAAATGGGGATTATTCTTTTGAGGACACATTTCGCAAGCTGTTTTTATACGGATTGATCCTATGAAAAAAAAGGATTATTTGTCTTAGAAAGTAGAGAAAAATGTTTTTGTTTCAAATAGTTGACAGAGTGGCCCAGCGGAACAACTGCATTTTGGTTCTCTCTACGGCAAATTTTAAACTTTCAAGAGCTGTCGCGCAACAATAATACAAGCCATTCAACTATTGTCTTCCCCCTGGCGGATGCATACAGGATACTGAGAGATGTTATATCTAGACATGATGTTACCCTTCGTGTTGACCTTTCTCCGAATGAGCACATGGTGGGCAATTTTTATTATTATTGCAGAGAAATAAAATATTGGCTTTTGGCTTGGCAGCTGAAAAGAAAATCTTTCTTTCTTTTGTAGTTGGTCGGCATTCAGAAAGGTTCCCTGATTTCTATTCCACGCGCACTTCATCCAGTTTTCATGAGGAATATTAATTCCAAGTCGATGTCCGTCATCAAAGCTTCATATACATCAGGTAAGATCTTCATCTCTTTCTTTCATTTGCGCTCACGTACGGGACTCCAGTTCTCATTGTACGCGTTTATTAAATTGAAGAGCTAACAATGCGTCGTAAATGTCAATACGGTAATTATTTTAGGAGCTGTGGCAGGTTTGGGGTTGGCCATGGCAGTTTTAGGGTTGGCAGTTGGTCTGTTGCTTGGATTTGTTCTGTGGAATGGCGCACACAGACGATCCGCGTGGAAGTACTGGAGATACCCGTGGTCGAATAGCCCCATTCCATACGGTCTGGATGCGTAAACTACTCCGAAAATCTACTCTGTACATAAAAGGACAAAACTCGTCGAGAATCTCGGGAAAACGCAAACAAAGAAGGGAAAGTGAAACCAGCACAACGATTGACTTTGGAACATTATGGATGGAAACTCCGGGCCATTACCCTTCCATGTTTGAGATAACATTTAATATTTTTCTTCAACCAACTAGCTTTAAGAGAGAAGAGAGTTAGGAGTTAGCGCATTTGACACTTTACAATATCATGTAGCAAAGGAAAGTACAAGCACGATGTTTTTTAAATATTATTTTCTTCCGGAAACATTCTCAATTAATGGCGCATCAAGTTTGAAATTGCTTTACACATTTTTTGCATTATGTTTTGGATCATATCATCTATGATTTGTGGAACTTGCATTGCAATTAGGTAGTTTCTGAAACGCTCCAATGAATCTCTTTGCACAGAGCAAGTCTCGCTGTGACGTGCCAAAAACTGCGATCAGAGTTGAGTTGCCAGAAGTATAGAATATAGACCGATAAGAGACAATATCATTTTGTTCGTAAAACATTTCATGTAAAAAAATGGATTAGCCTACTAGTCTGAGTGTAAAATCGTAACACTTTATAGAAATATATACACCCTGTATTGAGAAAATCATGTACCACGCTAGATGCTAAGATAGATTACGATACGGCCATATAAAGTACATAATAACTAATTAGGTTCGGTTAGAACGTCAGATGAATCCGGGCTCCACACATTTGTGATTCCCTAACGTGAAATGCTCATTCTTTCCACTTGCTACATGTGATGTCACATTCATTTTATTGATGAGCATGGCAGGCGACTAGCAAATGCCTATTACGCATTTTCGACTTAATTTACATAATTTTGTCTTGAATATCACTTGTAACACTAAAAATGATGAAGGTCCGCTCTGGGATTAAAGTGAAATAAAAATAAATCCTGAAGTTTTATGAATATATGTTTTTACAAACTGCTCACACATCATGAACTCCTCGGTCTTCAATGAAAATCACTAGTTTTACTTTCGATAATACTTACAATAATTTTTCCAATGTTTCAAAAAATAAATAAATAATATTCCTTGCTTCGTGACATAAAAATAACAAGACATCGTGCGATGAGAAAATTAGGTAAAAATTAATCTAATGAAAACTTCGTATCAAGGTTTAATTGCCCCATTTTTACACAAAGTATTTAAATCTGGAGTTGTACATAGCATTAAATTACACCAGAAAGAATCCTACATTACTAAATTTTTTGTGTCATACAATCCCATGACTAAAACAATTCTTCACAAAAAAACGAGTTATGAAACACAAGTCAGAAACCTCAAAATGTACACTCGGCAAAGGTATATGAGGAATTTTCCATGAATTGAGCCACTGGTATTTAGGCCAAGATGTGGCTGGCTAATTGTGTTTCTGTCGGTTCACAGGCTACAATTTACAGGACAAGAGATAAAGAGTAGTAACATGAGACGCAAGTGATCAAACCTTAATCTTTACTATACCTATAACTGGCCACTGGCCTTTTTTATACACCTTACAACTAGGAGGTAGTGTCGCGTAACAAAATCCTCAACCTATATCTGAAAAAATCACTTAAATATCTACTAAATAATTTATTTACAAGCTAAGAAAAATCGTTAGTACATCTATTCTTTGTTCTCGTAGTAGTCTTCGACTTCATCTGCCCATGATGTTGAGAGCAGTGTCTTTTCTGGATCAGCGTCAGCTTTGATTTGGTCTTTCCTGGAAAGTTTGGCGATGGCAATAACGGAGGAGTCCAGGTTTTCATATTCTGATCCAGTTAAATCTCCTTCTGACTCGCTTGCACTCGTTGATCTACTTCCGTACTTGTGGTTTGAGTCAAGAAAACCAAGTTCTGCGGAAAAAGCTGCGGCGACTGAAGACGTGGTCGAAGTAGAACCAGAAGCTTCCGACGTAAAAGACTCGTTCAATTTGTCTGACGTTTCCGACTGGGTTTCAGCAAGTTGATCGCTGGCGGAAATTGGGAAGTCGCTCCAACAATGCAAATTGATCCGCCACTGTTTCACTTGTCCATCCCAGGCTCGGCGACTGTATTTCCTCATCTTGTTGGGCGTTTTGGGATGGCATTGCTCTCTAGATTCCCTAAATTTACAAGAAACGGCTTTAGATAATGAGCTCCCAATGTCTCCCCCATGGCACCATTAGGCCGCAACTTTAATGATCATATAAGCAGGAAACACTTACTTTGGCACGGCCTGCAAGTAGTTGTAATACTCTGGAGTACTCTTCCCATACTCAATCTGTTTGGTACGTCTGGCAATCACGGCCGGGTCAGTTTCTCTTTCAAAATTAGCTGTGTGCTGTTCAAAAGGTCGCTTTAAGCGGTTCTTCCCCTCTCCTCCGTCATTATCAAACCTCGGGTCGTTCTGAGCATCCCTATCCCAGGATCTCTTCTTCAAATTAGCTGCCTCTCCAGGTCGTCTAAAGTTTCCTTTGCGGTTTGTCACCTCTTTGGTATTCCGAATTTCCACTTTCACATGCTCATCCTCCTCATCCTCCCAGTCATTCCCATTCATCCCCAAGTCCTCCAGGCTCCCAGTCTGATGAAGTTCAAGCTCATACTCCTCCTCCATCTCAACATTTTTGATATTCTCCTGAACACGGCTTTTCTTCGCTCCTGTCCCTCCGCTTGCCATTTTACACTCCATCCTGGCTGTTTCTGTTACACAAAAAGCCCCCCAAATTTTTATACAACTACTCAACACTAACACACCTCCAGCCAGATAAACATTTCGTTCAATTTAAAACTTACCTGAACCCTTGCTTCACAAACTTTAATGATACTTCTTTCAGCACTCCTCCCAAATCACAATGGTCACCCCAAAACGTTTTTACTTTTGTTTACAACGCCTTCCAACTTCCGATTCAGAGAGTCAAACACAGATTCAATCCAAACCTGACGTCTGATCTGATGTCAAACAAAAACTAACTCGAAGAATGGCAGGCGAAGCGCTCGCGCCAACTATTTCCCCCTTTTGTTCAGCAAAAAATGAAGCTCACGTTTATAACAAAGACCAAACATAAAACCTATCACAAAAAAAAAAAAAAAAAAAAAAAACTCTTCACTTTGAACCAAAAATGGAAGGAAGTTTTACGTTCAAAAATAGAAACTATGAAATTTGCGACCTGTTACCCCTACCGTCGTTGTTAGTGGCTGTTTCATCACAATTAGAAACGTTTCGTTGTCTTCAAAATAATTGCAAATTTCCTTCCAACTTTTTATTCCAGAAAAAACATGCTTCTTTTGCTATATTTGTTTCACGCGTTGAATGAATGAATGAAATATCATGTAACTTCAAACTTGTCTTCTTTTTTCAACATTTTCGGTGAGAAGTTAGCTGAAGTCAGCTTAAGCTTAAGAATGCTTTTTTTTATTTCTTGGCTGGTTTTTAATTGCATGTTGCCTACAAAAGCCATTATTATGACAGCGGAGCCAGGTTTACATAAAATCCTCGTCACTTGTTGGCTTTCTTTTCATTACAGGAGAAGGAGCCGCTGGGGTGACAACTTTAGTTTTAACTTTGGTTTCTTTTCCTTTTTTTCTTTTTGCATGCAAAGTTTGAGGAAAAGAGGTTATTGTGTGGAGTTTCCTGTAAAAATGAATTCATTTAGGGGTCTTGCAATGTTTTTTGTAATTTGCAAGGCGGCGCCAGTTCTCATGTTTGTTATACAAAGTTTAGAGTCAACCTATGAAGATAACTTAGTTTTAAGTAGTGAAGAAGAGAGTAGTAAAAGTAGTCTTAAAAGAGAGAAAATGATTCCAAGGGTGCCTCAGTTTTCAATAGAGATGTTGAATCAGTTTGAGCATAATTTAATGATGAATCCGTTTACACCTGGGGACCATGGAGGGGGAGAGAAGCCCATCTCGGTTTATGTCAATGGGCAAGAGTTTTCAAGAAGCAAAGACCGATTGTTTTCTGCATGGCGGCCTGTTCAGGTCATAGGTAAGTTGGAAGCAAGTTTTAATTTGATTTTTATAGGGTGAAAATAGGCCAAAAGATTTGCAGCCGGTCTCAGACTGTGCAATTAGTAATTAGACACACGTCATTTAGAAGCATACATTGTTGCACCCGTCGGCGGTCGTGTCGGTGCCAGTTTGCAATTTCCAAGTTTTCTTGGAATAGGATTTTATAAGAAGTAATAATGCACGTGCGACCAAATGAATGAGCATTGAACACTTTATAAAGGCATTAAAAGTCTGATTGAGACTAGAGAAAAGAATAAATGATTGGATCGCGACCTATATCCGATCTGAAGTGTGGATTTCCATTCCAAAAAAATCTCACGTTTCCCCGTCATTACATACATAATCTTAGCTGGAATCTGAAATAGATATTAGTAATGTTATGTAGGTTAAATTAAGAAGGATTTGTTTTTCTACTATAAAAAAACAGAAGCACAATGACAGGGAAGTTAACGAACCCAAGAATGTTTTGGGAACACTTAGAGTCAATGAACGTTCAACTATGAATTTATTTAGGTGCTAACTTGGCATGATTTTATAAGTTAAGTATAAACAATCAACGCAAAAAAAAAGTTTTGCATGCTAATAACATTTCACAGTTATAAATATATAGGCTTATCGTTGAATAAAATACTACTTCATTCCATTGATCGCTATACGCAAATTGCGGCCAAGATATTTCTTTTAAGCCGTAATAATAACGACAGTGTGAAGCCACTTTTTATTGCATCAGCTAGAATTGAAGGAACCATTAAAATGAGACATTTAGTATGGCCTAGCTGGTCTTCCTCGCATATTTAGGAGGCTTAAATTTGTTTATTCTCAAAATTAGATTTTACGTGTAAAAAGTTTAAACTAGAGATTAAACACGACCTCTGGTCTAAATACAAATATCCTGGAGAAGGATGTATGAGAAAGAATGGAAATGACCATGCTTGTCATATGAAATTAGAGATTAAGGCTAAGTTCTACTTTTTGGGGATTGTTTGATTATATTCTGCGAGCAATTTGTTTACATACTCGTCAACATTGTTTACTTTTTTCTCCCCGTGGGATTCTGCTTTCTGCTGGAAAAAAAACTAATTTAATATTTTTTTGCAGGAGTGGATGGATCAAATGGATCGGTGGTCAGATTTCAACAAACGTCTCCCTCTGAAAGCTTTGGAAATTATACGTCTACTTTAATCACGTTCACTTTGAGAGATAATGTATATTTCAACCCTGAAACATATTTAAAACTGACAACTATTGATGCACAGGTGTGTACATGTTTCATATGCGACATACTCCTTTTAGCAAATATTTTTTGGGCTAAATTCTCATGTCATGAATATGACCATTTCTTGCATTGTTTACAGCATGGCTCAAATCTAACGCTGGAGCTGTCTAAAGGACGAAAATTTTACTCATTTAACATAACAAATTTGATTTCATCGAGGTTACAATCCAACTTGTCACAGCCAAATTTCATCGACTTTGGGGTAATGTTGTACCAACGAAACAATGAGAGCTTGGAGTTTCTTCAATTTGAACAGTTTTTTGATGTCCAAGTGGAGCTTCCCTTGATTAGCTTTATGTATGGGAACTTTTACCCCAGAGACATGGTAGTGCCAAAGAGGTAAGGGGTCAAAGATCACTTAGAATACTGTCATTTCGTGAAGAGAAAACAAAGATGACGTTTATTTTCGTATGAAAATTGCAGTGTCATAAACCGCAGAAGAAGGTCAACTGGTTCAGCTGTCAAGAGAGGGGAAGAAAAGTGCCAGCGCAGAAGCTTACCCGTGTCTCCAATGGAAGTCGGTTGGCCGCATGTTGTAGGGCCAGAGAAAATCGACTTGGGTTACTGTTCAGGGTCATGTCCTTGCCCCCTGCAAAGCCATTATTACAATTATACTTTGCATTCATTTCTTCTCGAAAGATACAGGTAAAATGGTGAACTAAATACTTGATTACAGCATGTCATCCTCGAATTGTGGATTCAAGCATGAAATGATTTATTGTTTTGTCGCCTTCGCAGGAATCATCGTCCTTTCGCACCGAAAGAATCGCACAGCAAATGTGTTCCAATAAGTTACAAGCCTGTAACTATCCTGACGGCAAATGACAAGGACGTTGTTAAAGCAGAAATTATACCGGACGTTTTGGTTGATGCTTGCGGGTGTATATGAGTAGCAGTATGGGTCTCCAAATAGGTTTTAGTTTAAATACTTCCTAGTCCTACTAATTCACCGCTGGGACTTGCAGCGACGGGTGATATTTCATGTTTCTTATATCATGAATCATGATCATGACCAAATACAAATCATACGTGCAGGGACATATTCAAGTAAACGAAAAAGGCTGAGAAAAAGACAACAGATATTTACTGTTTCTTTCGAAAAGATTTTATTGTGATTATTATAATTTACATTCACATTCCAATGTACAAAAAGTTTTTGCGAGCCTAAACTATTTTGTTTTCCGGGATATTCCCTTAAGATAAGAAAATCTAAAGTAAATAATTATTTTTATCGAAGATTATAATCTATCCTGTTGATTTAAGCTATGTACGTCTTTGTCAAATTCCTATCAAGTTTAGACTGCTGCACAGTAAATTATTATTCGTCAACAATAAAGTAATGAACTCATTCAACTTCGTCGTGTCGAATGCTTCTATTTTCACATCATTGGACCAGGTCCCATCCCACCATGAGGACCTTGAAACTGTTGGCCATGAGGCATCATAGGTTGCCCAAGTGGCATCTGAGGTCTAACCATGGGTCCAGCACCAGGCACCTTCAAAGAAAAAAAATCATATCATCATCGCCAAAAATCATTAATTTCAAGGTGACATACTTGTTGCATAGGCTGAGGTTGCAGAGGTTGTTGAATGGGTGGCGGTACTTGCTGATTAAGTTGTTGCATTGGACCATCCGGAGGTAACGTGAGGTTACTCAACAGTTCCTGAACCGATGGGAAAATCGAGCATTCTCCGCTTCCCTGATTAAACTCTACAAATCTGCGCAATTGTTGTGAAACAACCGCATACTCAGGAGATGCTAAAAATTTATGGATTAGCGAAGAAACGGTTAACTTTCCTTCCTTATTTTATGACTTATTAGAAAGTAATTATCTTAGCTACTTACGTGGACCCATAGCACGTTTTTCTGCCAACTGAGTGTTATTTGTCGTGAGCTCATGAATTAGTGGTACCACTATGTATGGAACTTTTTCAGGGTCATGTGGATGATTTCCATCAATATCCATAGGCTGAACGTCCGAGTTTCCGGTCATTCTTGTAAGCAGAAGCTGTAATTACAAAATACATGCCACGGTGCATTTAATGGCTTTGCATTACGTAAGGATCAAAGTTGTAAAATCCTTTTAAACTGATGCTAAACATGAAACTCTGCCAGTATAAAAATGATTTTGCTTACGTAAAGCAATATTTTGCTCTGCGAAGTGACGATTGCGGACATTCCTTGAGGTATAATAGGCATGGCTGATGGTGGCACTGTGAGACAAAGCTGTACTCCCCACTTCCAGTTGTGTTGCTCAATTATAGCTGGATTCAACTGAAGGCGTATGATTTGTATACAATCCCGAATGATACGATAAGGCAGTGATATCATTTTGAGAAATGCTGACAATCCATTTGGACGGAATGGTGGACAAACCACTTTCGTCATGAAAAATGTTTCTAAAAGCTGAAAAGCAGAAAAGGAATAGTTTCTAACCATTTTCCTCGAAGAATGTGAAGATGATGAAATGGAAATGATGATTAAGCTAGTTATGATGAATTATGGGTACAACGTTATACCTGTAACTCCTCCGGATTCCAGTGTATCTGATTTTCGATTATGGTAGTAATTTTTATGTGAAGGCTCTGGAAATAATTTGGATCTAAACTGACTCGGAACTGCATTGTGTCAGACCTAAATAATATTACACCAGGTTCCTGCTGGTTCAGTAGATGAAGCTGTAATAAATAATACAAAGGAAAGGTTAAATCCGACACATTTTCTTTCATAGCAGCATGAGAATACTTCATATGAGAATTAGCTAGCTTACATGTTCCTCAGACTGAACTATCCTTTGCAACTGCCTTCTTAAGTATGAACATCCGAGAAATCGTTCAAGGGGACGACATGGGTAATTGCTATTCGTACCGTTGACATCCGTGGATGGAGTGCATAGTATATCGAGGGCATCGTGCGTTAAAATTGTTGGTATTGCTCCAGCCCATGATCTTTGTGGAAGAACTCTATTGTGAGCCAAATTGACCCTGCTCTCCATCTAGTCGGGAAATAAGTTCATATATTTGATTTTTTTGGAACATCTATGATTTGTTCATAAAATATTGCAAGCTAATATTATATTTTCTTACTTGACCACTTTGAGGAGAATGTCCAACACGGGCAGGCGAGGGCCTTGGCATACCAGGAGATCCTGCAGATGCCCAAGGGCTTTGCGCTGGAGCCGGAGAACTGTCTGCATGAAAAAATGGGGATGGATGGCTCGTGTTACCTAACGATGCCATTGCACTAGCGGGGCCATGACTTGAAGGGTTATGATGTGGGTTAGGATTTGGTGACGGAGTTGGTACTGACAGTGGCCCACCTGATGGTGACGGAGCAGGTAACATTGCGGATGGACTTGGAACTGGGTGAGGCAGCATGGATGCACTTGGGTTAGGGGATTGCTGACTAATATGACCGAGCGAAGGAGGAGACGCCAAATTTGCAAGTGAAGTTGCTGGACTGTATCCACTTTGAGCCTGAGTATTGAAAAGAAATGATTTTGATGCATGGATCAAACTTCTTGGACACTTTCAATCCATTTAACATACCGGCTGAGAAATATGAGGACTCGCCGGGGTGTGAGGGTTGGAACGCCCCGGGGCTGGACTTGACGGCTTCGTTGTCATGAAAGGCGTACCCGGAGTACCAACGCTATGATCCATCTCTAACAACGTTGATATCGGAGACGGTGGATTATCGTCTTCCGATTGAGATCGCCTACGAAATACTGCATTTTCATCCACATATTTGGAGAGGAAAGCCTGCACGGTTGCAATCATAAAAGCTAGTGTGAACTTCCTCCATAAAATTAATTCGTTTGATACAGAAACTTTTCAAAAATGTTTACCTTCAACCCTTGGGTAGGCGATACATCGCCTAAAACAGTAGTTTTATCGAACTGCGAGTATGCTCCATCCCTTACTGAAACAAGGCCATCTTGTTGAAATGTTACATCGAGGCAATAGACACCGCAATAGACAACCCGAATGTGATAGACTGAATGAGGAACCAGTACAAAAGTTTGTACGGGTATTTGTGGTCGCGAATACATCACTCCTAACTGCGGTTTAGTTGGCAGTTTCGACAGAGAATACAACGGCTCATATGTTTCGTTCAGAATTTTCATTAAACCTTTTAACGATCCTATATTTGAGTTGATATAGTGTTGCAAATGCAAACGCAATAATGTGTGCGGATTGTGCGAAGCGTGTCCTCCTGAGGGCAAAATTTGTCAAATTAAAATGAATTTTTTGCTGTCAATGAGTTAAAATGAAATGGAAACGGAAATGAAATGAGTATTTTGGTGCTATCATGTTTCATACCAAATGAAAGCTTGTACAATTTTTCCGCAATGCTATACTGTACTGTAACAATTGCTCCTTGATTCGGCCCGTAAAAGAGGACAAGTTTGTTCCACGTAAAAGATTTCACAGCAACTGTACTGTTACTTCCAAAATGTCTCAGGTACTTCGATTTGACAATTAAATGGAATAATTTAGCTATTCCAATCCAGTCGTCAATCATACAATCCACAACTCTGGGTATATGCTCTTCAGAAGATACAATCATATCGTATGCAAAATTAACAGGCTTCTCTGCACCAGGGCAAACGCTGTACCAAACAAATGTGCATGTTGAATCTTTAAAATCCCCTAAGAAAAAAATCGAATGCTCATTAACTAGTTACTCACATTCCCCTAAAATTGCTGAATTTCAGTTCCAAGTTCCATGTGCGATAGCCTCGCATTTGGGTTTGATATCTGATATAGGCTGAATTTAAATGGTTGTGGAGCCTTTCCATCGTGGAAATCGGTATTCCTGCAAGTTCCATTGGGAAACGTAATATAGGTACTGCTAGACAGGTTCCATTCGCTTGGTCCATGCATCCTCCGTGAACCATTTGTCGGCTCGACAGCTAATTGGACAATGTAACCACAACCATTTCAGTGAAGCCCGTAGTTTCTGATATACAACATACGTACTAATTCAAAACAAGCTTCATACCTCTTTCGTCAGGAGAGCATACGGTAAGCGTTCATCACAAAGAGCAACGATATGAGCAAGCTCTGGAACAAAGTATGGAGGATGTTTGAACTTTTTCTGTGATGGTTCTGTCGATTTCTGAGAGGCAGATTCAAAACGTCGCTTTCCAATTAGCCGCTCTGTTGGATCTACAACTATATGTTAAATATTGACGTTTCACAATTAAAAATTCCTTCGTATGCAAAATTGAAATTCCTACGCAATTAATAATTAAACCGACCATCAACATCAGTAAAAGGCCCATGCGTTGCTGCGAACGTATCAAGAGGAATCGTCGTGGTTGGTTTCAAATAAAACTTTGGAACAGCTCCACCAACCGTAGCACCGATTGGCAGGTCCTCTGTCTCATCAGCACACGCTTTTGTCACCATGATCAAATAGAAGAAGTAGTCCATTTCGTTTGGATTGTCTTCCTTTTCCTTGAACTCGACAATCTACAGGTCAACAATAAGTGGTTACACAAACTTGAACAAAAAAACGTACACAAACAATACAAAATTGATTATTCAAGCTTGAGTTTCTAACCAAAATTGCATAAGGATGCTTCTGAAATTTGATGGTTATTCGGGTCGGACCGATTTTGCTCAAGATAGGATTTTCGTCCCACTTTAGCAAAGTAATTTTATCTGCACAACTCGCAGGTAAATGCTGGAGCGTCTTTTCACATCTTTTCTCCGTTATCCAATACCTAGAAATCAATTCAATTTTTGATTGTAGCCGCGAAAAAATGTACCGGCTAACGTTTAGTATAGCCGTCTTCAGTCTAAGCACCTTAGTTGAGAAATTAACGCCTTTAACTTCACCGGATCCGGGTTAATCGAGTTCAACGCTTGTTGTATTTCATTTACAACAGGAGGAGACGGTTCAATCTGTGGAATATGTACTAGGTACGATCCGGTATGAATATTAATAGTGACCAGAAGCTGTTCCGACCTAGAATGATGAAAAAACAACTATTACATCTACTCACAACCGTTGAAACTATAACTTTCCACGCCTTTAAAATCTCTTACTTGAAACAGTTGGAAAGAATCGGAATGCTCAAAATAGGAGGGGACCCTTGAAGATTGCAAGTCATTCCCAAAAAGTGTTCAACTTCCTTTTTAAGCTCAGTCAAACGATTTTTACTCCTCAAGTACACTGTTTGAACAAGAATTTTTTCAAGCTGATTGTTTTTAAGGCCTTCTTCTGTTAAAAGAGTCTCATCTGCAGACATGGGCGGTTGGTGTGACACTCCCAACGGCTGTGCTGGATCATTAAAGTCTACAGAAATAATCACTCGATAACCTAGCTCTGCCCTTGGATCTAGCGCACTCAGTTCCCTGAAAAATCCGAATTTTTAATGTTAAATTACGCTTATAAAATAGATTATAATTTGTTTTTGCTCGTATGAAATACATACTTCCAGTATCCCAAGATTATTGACCTTCCCACCGCGTATTCTTCCACAGTAAGGAAATCACCTAGTCGGTCCCTGCATAACTTCAATACTTGTGAGTAGAGGACTTCAAGTTGCAATGACTGTGCGAAAATGTGAAGGATTTCGTAAAGTTCCCGCAGTGGTGCGGACGAGTTGTCGATTCTTGACTGTGCCAAGGTGTGCATATAATTAATCTGTAACGGATGCACAAGCGACATTCCATCGCCAATTTCTTTGTCTTCGACAAGTATGTCGATTTCGATTATTCTCCACGCTGCATTGAATGAGTCGCCCAGAACGGTCAAGGAAACTTCAAACTCGTTTTCCACGCGACAGACAACCCTTCCTTGATCAATCTGCCAGCAAAAAAATCTCATTAAAATACATGAACAATTTTGGTCGTAGCTAATCGCTAATTCACATTGATATTCATACTTTCAGATTTCTCATTTGAGAGGGAAGCTCAGTCGTCACTAGCCGGTGGAGAATCACTTGATTTAACTTTGACAGAACAAACTTCTTCTCCGATGCCGATATGGGATCCGCTGGAACAATTTTCTCCTGTGAATAAAAACCCAGTTGGTGATCATTAGAGCTCCTTCTAGTTTACTTTATCCTTCCGAAGCATAAGATAATATACATACCCGAATACAGTTTGGGAGGCGGTTATAAGTTCCTGTTGTGAGTACTTCTACTGCTGCGGGTATATGAAAATTTGGGAGCCTTGCGTGTACCAAAGTTTCTCTCGCCATTCTTGACAAAAAATCGGCAGTTTCCACAAAAAGCATTGATTGTTTCTCCAAGAACCCCATGATTTGCTAAAAGAATCAGGTAAAAACCAGTGACCATCCTGATATTCATATAAAAATGGATGCGTTCAAATTAAAGAGTATCTTACAACAGATTTATCAACTTTAGCTGCTGAAGATGCCCACTTTACTAAACCCAAGAGACGAACTGCCAACAATCTCGTTCTTGCGGAAAAATTAAATATTTCTTGCTTCCTCTCCATGTCCGTTTTCCTCGGAAGCCTGGAAATAAATGTGACAGGTATATTATAGCAAAGTTATACCAAAAAAACGTTCAATAACTACTTTTTAAAAGATAATTCGTACAATTCGGCTAAAACGGTCAAATCATGGTAGGTGCGCTGAACAATGAAGTCAATAAGCAATGCCAACGATATACTTGATCCAGGCGGTTGCTGTTGAGCCATCATCAACTGTCCTTGTTGACCTTGAGGCGCCATTCCAGGCGTTCCTTGACTAACCGGTAACGCTATTCCCGACGGCGTCATCGGATTTCTCTCCATCATAGGTCCTAACGCTGGCGGTCCCAACTGAGCTGGAGAGGCCATGCCTCCTCCATAACCACTTTGCTTCATCATCTTAGACCAACACTTAAATTACAAGAACCGGTATTTCTTATTTCACGTCAGCACTCCAAATTCTTTTGTCCATAAACACTCCTCAAAGTATTCCCGTTTCCTGCCGATCTTATCTAATAATCTCCAAGATTAATCACATTTTCTGTTCTGCAAGTCACAAATAATCACTCCTTAAATCATTTCAAAGTCATCCATTTAACATTGGCGCGGCTGAACACAATATTCATTCCAGAAAACACTGAAGACAGCTTATATTTCATATTTTTTTATACAATTAAAGATGATAAACTATTAACTCTCCAAATTGACCCAGAAGTAATCAAATTTCCGCTAAACGTCATTTTTAAAGGTTTGTATTGATATCAAAGCGTAGCCCTATTAAAACTGCTTATTCAGTCACCCTCGGTGCTTTTTTTTAACAAATAGTGTGAACATGTATTGTGAAAATACATTTAGACATACAGAGTAGAATTCCTATCTACGGTATGTTCAACACATAAATCTCAACTTTGGGCTTAAGTACCTATTTTGTGTTTTTCATATTCACTCAAATTTCTACGTGGTCCACACTCCACTCTATGGGGTAATATAGACGACAAAAAGAATTTCACTCAGATGGAAATACACGCGCATAGGAACTGCTAAGAACACGCACGTACGCATGCCCACACACATACATACA
>VICI01000701.1:0-31885 GCA_019593645.1 Akabosia matsudoensis
GTCAATAATTAGCTAATTAGGCCATTTTTAGACTAAAAAATAACACTTCAGTGTTACATGACACCTAACATTAGTTTTTTTTGGTAGAAACGCTAAATTTTTCTCCTTTATGTACGAAGTTGAGGCTTTGAAGTTCCTATCGACTTTAGGGCGTTTTTGAGACATCTTACGAAAAATCAATCCTATTTTATCCTAAACTATACGAAAAGAGAAGATTAAAGAGAAATAACAATATGAAATAGATTTTCAACATAAATGTATGAAGTTTATAACATGCAGACATAATTTTATTTGCACTTTTTAGCATTCCATAATGCAACTTGTCCCGGCTAATGATGGAACTATTATACCTTACTTATCATAAGCTATCACTGAGGAACTACATATCCCCAAGCTCTGACCAGAGTACAATAGGTTTAGAAAACGAATTCAGTTGATAAATTAATTATAGTGTCATGTCATGAGTCTGGAGATTTTATGGGTAGTTAATGATTCGTTAATGGAGCTTGGTTTTAGCTAAACATCCGCGTAACGCAGCATGGCAGGAATAACACAACTCGATTGGGCACAAAAAAACTGACGTCTTCCTTGTGTTTCCCACAATGCACATTGGATGGTACATATTACTTTGATGAAACCTAGTGAGTATACCTTACATGCAATTGCCCAGCCTTGATTACATAAAGATGGAGGATGGCATGAATCGTTGTTTTTTTCCTACTAACTGTGAGTGCTTGTGTGCAGTCGTCTTGCATCGCACCTCTTTTTTCTCAGCAGCCAATTCCAGTTTTTTTGTGAAGCATTGTGAGCTCGCCACACACTATATTCCACAGCTCCGTCTCCCCCAGCCATTCTGCTTATGTTGAGCCTACTTAGGTAGGTACGTCAGATCTGGCTCGTATTAGAGGATACATCTTTGGAAAATTTATGGAAGACATCCATATGTCCGTATGCTCGTGATGTAATGCCATTATCATTTTCTGGGACACACTACGTTGGGCAATTGGTGATTGTGGGTACTTTTACCACTTCTAAGTCAAACGGGGTAATTGACTTTTTGTACAGGTAATAGTGGGAGGAATTAAGCATAAAATAGCATATTTCGATCAAAGTTTTGAAAATATTTTCAGCTGAATCCGCAACTTTCGTGTATGCGAATTACTAAACATACTGAATGTAGATTGTTGGTATATATACATAAATACATCGATTCTTGCCCATCATGAAGCAATGTCGGGTTTTTTACCATTCAGCATCAGCAGGTGAATAGATTACTTATCCCTCACATTTGGCAAGCTTCCTACCACCTTAAAATATAAATGGTGTACTGAAATAGTCTGCAAATGTGGTACTTAGTGTCAAATTCGAGCTTTAATGTTAATACATGATACTGGATGCTTCAAAATTTTTGTTTTTAGATAAGTCTGCGTAACTTTTTTTATCAAACCTTTTATAGTTATTAAGTTAATTTTGATAAACTGAAATTATTTTGGAAGCATACCTGAGAGTTTAGAATCGGTATAAATTGATGTAAGAGAACGTAAGTTTGCAATGGGAATGTGGATAATGTTGAATACATTACTCTCTATCATTTTAGTAAAGTAGGAGGTATATAGTCAGTAAAGATTTTTCTCGGCTGTAAAAAGACTGAGATGCAAGCTATTAGATATTGTATTTTGGTATTATATAGCATACTTTGTGTCATGTTTCTGGCCGCGCTGAAGATGATGATACAAAATAATAGATATAATGGTGTGGCTGGATGGATTACCATATCGTTATGATGACGGACAATATTGCCCGTATGCCTCCGGCTACGAGCCATTTAAGGAATTTTTGTCCACAAAGGAGTATGAATCTGACTATTACATCATTCTATCGGCCTACTATGTACTAAAAATATTCATCGTAATATACAGATATTTATCAGAAGATAAAGCATACACAACATGTTGATCAAAATCATCTTTCCATTTTACCTGTGAGTCTGGTGTTAAAATTTTAAAACTGAAATTGGATTTGAATCAAGAATACTTTTAATTATGGCGACTGCCGTGAATCCTCTAGAGGGATTGCATTAGCCTTCCGTCTCGCTGTTGCTTACAAAAAACCTTGATTACCCATTCACTTTTTCCATTATTCATCGTGTTTTTTTACTCGTTCATGCTTTGATTTTCTCTCTTTAGGCAAGAGTGGAGGGGTGGCATTACAATACCAGTAACTGACGGACAGGTAGATGTGTTTGCTGCATAATGCGTAATACCTGCATTACATCATGGCACATCACACATTAATTTATGTGCGTACGCCTTCTCCATTTCAAAAGCCATGTTTCATTTTTACATTTTTGACATGATATTAAAATCTCGAGTAGAATCTCTCTCGGTTCAAACCTTGAATACATTATTATAACTTATAACCATTATTATTAAACTCTATACATTCTAAATGCTACAACAAGGTTCGAGGAAAACGAAGACACGTTTAGGTCACATATATGTTAGAGATGCATACATAGTGTTACACTTAAATCCATCAGAAACAAGCCCATTCCTATTAAATACATTTTCAACCGAGTAGTTAGTCCGTGGACCTAAAATCAACAGAATGAACTAAATTTACAATATTCGTAATAAAATTGTTCCCGTGAATTAAAAGACAAGTCCTATGCCGAATAATAACTTTTGTTTTGATACTCTATCTTATTGCTAAAAACTAAAAACAAGGCCTTTACGGGTTAGACCAAAGGTCTTTCTGAATATTACTTATAAAGTTAAAGCGGATACAAAATAGAAACGAAGAAGCATGAAACAAAAACAATAAAAAGGTGAGGTACAAGTCCAAAAAACTTTTTTAAATTGGCTTTTTACAGCGAACGATAGTAGTTTAGATAATTGTATTTATGAAACGTAAGTACATAATATATGGGCATAAGGAGGTGGAAAGAGTTGACCACTTTCGTGTTGGCTGGAATGTTCAACTTTCTCATCTGCATAATAATCATCAAATTCTGCTTTCAGATTAAATTGGTATTCATTGCTATTATTGCAATGCTTAAATTAAGCTTCTACTATCGAATATTTCGCCCTGAAGGATTCTACCCAGTCTTGGAGATAGCCTATTACCACTATTATTATTAGCTGTATTACCCCAACATCTTCAGTCGCCATAATAAACGTAATCGTAATGATAATATGCAATTCTATCTATCATCCAATGGTAAAAACTGTGATAGGAAGGTACAATATAATGTCAGTGTATTCACGATATATTTAATGTAATCTCGTTTTTTTCTCTTCTTCACAGTTGTCTTGCAAGCTGGTTTGTCCAGTTAACTTGTTTGTTCACTGCTACGGTCTTGTCTTGGGCTTCGCTCATGAACAATATAATAAAGAAAAAGTATTTGATTCATGTCATGATAATATTTTTTTCATATGTTATGAATCTGAATAAGAATTTATTGGCATGTTCAGTAAAGGTGATGCACGATGACCAAAAGAAATCATAACGCAAAGTGCCTTGATGATGATCTTTGTAATAATAATCATTTTTATATGTATGCATTTGATACATGTTTGTCATGAATCGTGGAGAAACGTGAATTTATCATGAGGCATGCTCTGAAGACGCTTTTACATGCCACAGTCGAAAATGAGATGCCAGTTGTTTTTTCTCTTCAAGACATGAATTAAGTTCTTTCTGGTTAGCATGAATCATGTTTGTCAGGAGACTTGAAAAGTTGCCATTTCGGTTTTTGAAGATTTGATACACAATATCATAAATATTTCCTACTTGGACTACATCGATAGGTTAGGCGCATTAATTTGTGTCCTTGTAATGGGCGATAGAACTTCTTACTGTGATTAACATTACCAGTGAACCTGTATGGAATTACAGGGTATGTATCGCGTTTTTTTTTCTTTGACCAGGTATTGTGAGGTAATGTTTTAGAGCAAAGAAATACATGATCCAAAAGAAATATTCTTGTAATCCGATGGCACAAATATCCCTCCTCGATTTGTTGTACAGACAGTCACGCGAGTTGCACTAATGCTTCTCAGTGTCTTAAAGCAGTACATTTAATTTCCTGCATCCTAGTTTTAATAAAAACTTTTGTTATTTTACCTTATTTTGTATTTATGTTTGTTTTCATCTTCTAAACTCTCCGTCAGAATTAAATTACTTACAACCACCAAGATTTATTTATCTAAAAATATACTGCTGAGTGGTGATCAAGGCGTATTATTCATCTCGGTCTTTGGAGAAAGGCTATTTCATAAGGAGCATTACCATTATTTTTATCTTCGCCAATGTTGAAAAAACTTTAAGATTCCTCCGCCAAACATAAATTTTCCCTTTGAGCGTAAATGTTTGTTATTAGTTATTAGCTGCAAAGCTCTCGTTTCAAAAGAGAAAATGTAATTTGAAATATTTTTGAGTGGATGTTTCTCACCCGAAACCAGGCGGGATGCCTGCAGCCAAGCCACCATGTTTAAGTTGCCTTTAAGGCATCTTTAATTCAGATGAAGATGAAGTGGATAGCTAATTTTCATTAAAAATGGGCGTGTGATTGTAACCCTCATGGTTTCCTTTTACGTGAAATGAGCTGGACATTCCTTCGATAGGCATAATAATAATACATCCACTGCTGATGATACTTAAATTCAAGCCTTTCAATTTTGAAAAGTTTGCCTCCTGCGTGCCACTCTGAAAAAGTACCTAGAGGTCGAGTAGCTTTGTCAGTCACGGGAAAAGCAGTTCCTTTTTATTTAACAACTATTCTTCAAATATGAAGGTATTTTATGGTAACTTGTAATTTGTACGGTATGTGAACTCATTTGATGTGTAGCTTTATAGTGAAAAAGATTACACATATCCATGTTCAATTCGAGCATTAGTGTAGTCTTCTTAATTTTAATTTTGCTTGTCGCACCGTTACATATTATTTTCATGTTGCTCTTTCGCAAATTACTGCGAGGCTCAAATTTCGGTTACCTGAACGACTAAAAAATGAGAGCACCTATTACTGCCAACTGCGAACGTGGACATTTCTCGATTTTTGTATAGGTAAGTTTGCAACTTTTTGTGCCGATGGAGCAATTGGTTTAGGCGTACTTAAGAATACAAAACCGTGTCGCTTAATCTAAATGGTGAAAAAGTTCGATTGAAAAAGATGGAAAACATGTATTTTCTATCAAACTTTGTTTATTGCAGAAAAACGTACTCGTATATGTTTTTCAATTGAACTTTTTTCTCTTCGGTAGCATAAATATCTAAGCTTCATTTCCAGATTTTACACACATTAGGGGGCACATTAATTACACATTTAGGTATTAATTCGTCATTCCGCTCCATTCTGTATTTTTGCACAATACTACGAGTGAACCAAGGCTCATTAGAACGCTCAACAATTATAAACCGGAAAAACTTAATTTAAATCTCTCGAGTTAATCAGCGCAATTCAGAGTCTCTGCACAGACGTCAACCTTTTTGTCGGTATCAACAAGTAAACGCATTTCTTCATGGTAACGATGATACCAAGAAATATATTGTAATTACGAGTTTTCTCATAACGTGGATTGAAGCTGTGTACATCACATAACAAACATTTTACCTTGAGAGTTATTACAGGCATACAACATTACAACTTTTAGCTGCCATTTCGGTAATGGGAAAGGTTCTAAACGTATAAAGCCAACCAAAGCACCACCATTATTGCGTGTACGTACTATGTTGCACCAAGTCCCCTACATTAATCCGTAAGCAGCCACTGAACACAGCAGTAGGTCATAATCATGAACATCGGGAAACTCCAAAAAAGATGCCAGCGAAGAAGAAAAAAATGTTGAACGAATGCAGTAAGATGAGACAAGGTAAAAGAGATTCAAATATGTTTTTCATGCTGAAAAGCCATATGCCAAGCCCATATATGTGTCGTTGAGTAAGATTATAATATAAAAATGTTATTTCAAAGCCGTTCTATTGCTGCATAACTGCATCAAATTAAACGTACTCTCCCTTCCAAACATACATACTTTTTATGCTTATACATATCATTATCATTTTATTGTTATTGTTATTATAGACATAATAATCATTGTTGTCTACCTTACCTCATGGCAGGTGCAGAACTATTTGTATGCATAGTCGTTACTATTAGTATTAATATTTTTTATAGATAGGCTTTTTGATAAAAACGGTTTTCATCTTATTGTTGCTTGTGAGCTGGCTGAAAAGATCATAATGTATTCTAAACTTTTTGTAAGACACCTTGACGTCTCTACCCTCCATGATGTGTAGTTTGAATAACTAAAAAATACATTACATTATTAAACAAATTTTAATTCCATAACGATTCCAGCCAAGCCTTTTTCGTCCCCGTCTTGATTTTTTCTCGTATTCTTTTAATGCTAGAATTAACGTGGTTACCATCCCAACGGGCTTACATTCTCAGGCCATAGACAGCATTAAAACTCAACTTTACTATCCGTAAAGTAAGTACTTATACACTTGAAGCTATTATTCCTTCAAGACTGAGTCTGATTTATTAACAACTTTCTGGAATTAAAAAAGGACGTATTCCTTGTGTGAGTGATTATTTATTAGAGGTTCTTGGCAGGAATGTTTAATATCCATCGAGTATTTAAGCATTGCTCTCCGGCTATTGCTATACGAGTATGGCCAGACAAGTACGTTTATGAAAAAGTCGACTATCAAGAAAATGCTGCATTTACATTTCACCTGGCCATTTCATTTCACTTTTTTACAATAATACTAGGTGATACATGCGTAGAGTATCATAGCACGCAGATATTAACAGCCTCCAAAATCGCTTCATGTGATATATCGTGACAGATACCTAAGGCCATTTTATCCCTATGCTATACAACACTTTTTTTCCTTTTTAACATGTAGCTACCTATAAGCTAAAACATCGTACTGCTTACGCTGCAACTTTTTTCTTCTTAATGTATGCAAGAAATCCAGATTCCCTGTTAAAATTTACTAATTATATTATTATTTTCTCTTGTCGAAAATGGAACTACATAAGTCGAATACGATTCTTATTCTTATTTTCACTTATAAAGAAAATACCTCAAACAATGAAAGATATGTAAGGAATTGAAACGTTTCTCACATAGAAACGTACTTCAACCATACTCAATTTAGCGATGGAAATTAAGTCTGGCACTCAACTCAAAAGCTATCCTAATGTATACGTTGGAATTGAGCGTGGACTAAGTTTTTACGATTATGTGTCGATTTGCCAAACCTGCAATTATATAATGTCTTCTAGAGTTACGTATTTGTATTGCCATACCTAATTAATGCTAATGTTTAAAAATGATCCTGGTTACATGCTAATCGCTTGCCGTACTTGATATTTCAGGAAAATTATGCTGTGTCGTCCAACACGATAACTGAATTCATGTTCGTGATTGAAGGCACTTAAAGCTAAAAAAGTAAGTAAGTATTTTAAACTAAAAAATACTGCATGCAGTGAAGGCCGGAAAGTGCTATTTCATTATCTTAATCTCATTTCACAAAAAATTATGCTTCACCAGAGCTAATTTACTGAATCCATTAGCTGCAAGTATAACTGCAGTAGTGCAGTAACTATTGCTAAGTAAAAGTATCGCATGATATAGTAGGCGTTGCTGAAAAGGATATACTAAGAATAAGCGTATATTGCTCCGTTTTAGCTGGAAAGTTAGAAAGAAAGTTTACAATCACTAATGTGGCTACCTTGAAGTCATTTAAACCTAAAATAGAATAAGAAACGACGAGAAAATTGCTCCAATAATACTTAAACTTACTTGATTGAAGTGGACGATTGATGATTTTCGGCTATAATACAATTTGTTACTCAAAATACGTGTTATTTGTTCTTTTCTGACTTACTTTTTTTAACTTTCAGAGTTGTAAATGCGCGTCTGTAAGCTTGACAAGGAACCACCGTTGAATGTCTAACAGACCTAGAAGCCACATCATATTCATTCCATGGAGACAGTTACTTATGCACGCTCGGTTGAGCGGCGTCGGCACTTCATGGGACAATGACCACCGAAGACTTTATGGAGGACTATATAGAAGGCAGACTTCCGGTTTACCATCCATCCCGGCTGAGCTGGAGAAAAGATGCGCGGTCCTGTTTCTTATCGAGTAATGGCCCAAAAATGCAATTACAAGTTTAATTCAGTGTGTTATATTGCGCATGCGGCAGGTAATAAAATGTTTCTTCTCCTGAGAAGACACAGCTACTACACGAAGCGGGAGCGAAACTTCTTTTCTTGTTCATTGTTACTGATACAAGCGGTTTTCCAAGAAAATTTGAGCATGAAACCCTTTCCTGGCTACCCTTTTTGTCGCCCAGTTTATGACAAGGTAGCCCATATAATGACGGAGTGACTCATTTGCTATTACTTGTTTCCCATGATTGGAGATGACGCATACCACGGCACTGGGTTACACACTCATAAAAATAAGTAAAAAATGTCACGAGCGACCCTTTTTATTTCCTTAGGAATTGATAGCTGATTATATCAATGTGTGCACCTGAGCTACAAATGCTTTTGTGTGTGCTCAAGTTCAGAAAACTGGAGATACAGTTATATTATTTATACGTATACTTTAACCAAATAGCCCTGTTGTCACCCTTTCAAAGTAAAGGAAGCATCTCATGTCTGCAAGAAAAATGGTTTCATATGCCACCTTAACTTTTTTACGTCAATAAAGTTTTTAGCTACTGTTGTATTACACTCTCGTTGTACAAGTAGATGAACATGAGTACATGATTCATTCATGAATTTTTTGTGTCATCTTACCAGTTTCTTGAATTATATTCTTTTCGTTTTTCTCGAGTCATCGAGATCACAATAAAATGACGATCCTTTCGCTGAGATCTTTTTTACTTTTTCGAAAAGTGTTTTTATTGACCATGTGGTAACTTGTTTTACTTTACAATGACAAAACATAACACGTATGCTTTCATACACAAAAAAATTCTTTCTTTCCTCCACACTTTTACTAATCCATAAAACCAATATTTCGTAGAAAATGCATTTTTTGCTCCATTTTTTATTTTTATTATTTCCAGTGTAGACCACCGGGTCAATTGTGCATATACAGCCGATTATATTAACATTTTCTACAAAATAGATCACAACCCTTGTCGTTCAGTTACAAATTCAGTATGATATTGTCAACCGTGAGTTACAAACATCGCTCAAGCTTTTTCACATTTTGTAAGCATATATTTTGTATTTTATATAGCGATAAGTTAAATTTCAATCAGTTCCTTGTAATACAACAGTGTAGTTCTAGTTGTTGATAGTATTATATTGTTTGTCTTGATGGGCCTTTCATGAGTTTAAGAGTTTACCATAACGTGGGCGATTTCATTAAAACATTTCTTAAGCGCCATACCGGGATAGTGCTATCTTCTGAAAGTAATTTATCTTCTCCATCCGCATTACCAAAACACACACATTCACTCTTTTGAGTGTCCTGTGATGAACGCGGATGAATGGTGTAAGAGGTACAGAGATATTCGTGTCAAACAGTTCTCTGATTTACGCTCCTCATTTTTAAAAGTCTCACAACTTATCAGTGAACATTAAAAATGCATTACACATGTGAATCCTTTTGCAAATATATTTTGCCATCATCGTCTTAACCGTGTATTGTTATGATGCCTCTAAAAGTGTGTGTTTGTTGTACATACTACACGATTATTCATAATTTAACTTGCTTAACAGCAATATTATGTGTTGTACAATCAAATCTTTATTACTTAAAATGTAAAATGTTGCTAAAATGATGACTGGGATCAGTACCATCATTCTGAATATGCATCTGTTGATACGAAAACGGAAACGTTTTAGTGCTTTTTGCTCTCATGTTTATTCGACGAGTAAAAAAATACCTAAAACTGTGCATGTGCCATTACTTAATTGGTTGAGGATGTATTATGTACTTTGTTTTTTTCTGTAGTGGTGTTGGATGTAACAAAGTATCTGAATTCTGAATATTAATGATTAAAAATCTTACATGAAAAAAAAATTCTGTATTCTGCTTAGGTATTCAATGCTTCAAGAAGCACGTACAGATTTGAAGGTGTATAAAATTTCGTGTTAATGTTAAATTTTTTGTGCTTCGCTGAGTTTCTGAGTACAGATTGCAGCCACTTAATAACAATTATATTAGCAGAAACTATAAAGATTGTCTATAATTTATGATAATGCTATTTGATACAAAAATTGTTCATTTTAACGATTAAGCACAACATAGGTAAAACAATCTGCGCTTACCTATTATCACTAAATTATACCTAAGTATTAGCTGAATTGATATTGATGCACAGGCTGAAATGTGAGTGAACGTGAAAGCGAGGCCCTATAAAGTTTATTGCTTTTACATGATTTTGGTCAATACCTACTAGTGATGCAAGTTATATAGGAATTTTATGTGTTTAAAAAAAATAAAAGTGCTTGCTGCTACTAAAAAGTTACAGTTGACAGTAGTGTGTGCGGATATGTTTCAAGTACTACCAATAAACTTTGTGGACAAGGAAAATCTATACCAGTCGGAGGTAATGTAATTTCTATACTTTTAAGAACCTAATATGTGCTTACTAATTAACAGGTTAAGCATTTAGGTAAATTCATATTAAATTAACATTCTTTGTCTAATGTATCAAGCAAACCATTTTGTATCACGTGTTAGAAAGAAAGAAGGTTTCACATTTCACATAACAGAGTTGTTCAATGTTCATTCATGGCTTATTCCAAGCGCTGCAAGGCTCATTGGGCAGTGCGGTAAGCGAATCCCAACCCATTCTTTCCTCCACACCTAAAAATGTCTGGCTCAAGCTCATACAATAATCACTCAATAAAATGTATAATTTCGAACACTTTAATTCGTAAGTAACGTACTATCCCCTTTAGTTCTTTTTGAGGACAATAACTCTTCATTCAAATTTATGGCCCATACGTTGCCCATTTAAATTTCATTTGGGCAACCCCCAAATTTCTTTAATTTATCTGGCTATGGTTTATACAAGGAAAACGCTTCATAAATGGATATATATATAATGTGAAAATTTTTAATGGAGACTAATAGTACCTAGTTGACAATAAAATGTGGTTTCAAGCATTACTGTTCTTTAATATCTTGACCAATCATGATTTTAAGAGTAACAATACGCACAGACCTATTGTCACTGGATTAAAATGAGAATTTGGACTAGCTTCGTTATGTTTTAAGCAATATGATAAAATACAAGTGACAAATATTGCCAATTTACAGGCTGTACAAACGACTTGTTACTGACAATTGGGACTAACAGTGATCAC
Source organism: Akabosia matsudoensis (assembly GCA_019593645.1). Taxonomy (NCBI): domain Eukaryota; kingdom Metazoa; phylum Arthropoda; class Collembola; order Entomobryomorpha; family Paronellidae; genus Akabosia; species Akabosia matsudoensis. The sequence goes on from VICI01000701.1 coordinate 11,355, forward strand.
TAATGAAAATTCATTCATTCCTATATGAATTCAACAAACTCTTTCATCTCGACAGCCAAAAGGGAAACAACAACAGTCGTGATCATGAACAATAACAATAAAAATGATAACATCCAAAGATTGCCAAGACGCCGAGCCCTTGAAAATACATTAATAAAGCAAACTTTTAATTTTCATTTGTCCTGTTTGGTATTTTTTGAGAAGTTAAAGTAGAGCTGTGTAGAGTCGACCCTAATAAACATCACTTATAAAACTGGTAATCAAATGTCTATGAGTGTTTTTTTCCAATGGCAATATTGATAAGGGTTAGCATGACTGACAAAATAATCGCAAAATAATTTAGTACTAAACCCAAAGAAGAAGCACTTTGCATACACAATGCGAAGCATAAATTTGGCTACATTGACTTCTACATTTCATTACAGCTTAAATGACGACCTGATTTAGGAGACACATAGTAGTAGGGAAATGCGAGGTGTCGGTTTTAGATCAGTTACTTCAAAACTCCAGTAAGGTCCTACTATAATTGGCAATTTGTATTTGCAGAGCTGATTCTCGTCCGTTAATATCTAGTTCACATAAAAATCTAGTTCAGCTTCTCTGAAAACTGTGAAGTTTTTCACGGGAAAACAGTATTTAAAAGTTCCTTTTTCATGGCTAACATAAATCAAATAGCATGCCTGTTTATCAAAAGTTAATTCCCCGGGCTGGCGCCAAGTTTTAGGTTCAAGAACTTGCCCGTTGCCAATCATTAAATTGGAGTAGTCGACATTTTTCGATTACAATGATATTAGTTCTATTAATTAACAATAATATAGCTTCATAATTAAACTCAAACATTCGAGCTGTATACCGTGGGTACAGGATATAGATTTGCCCATTCTGTCGCTCTGATTCTGATGCTTTTTTCTCCTATTGCATTTGACGATTTTTCTCTTCAGTTCCATGCAAGTTGTAGTAAGCTTCATATGGTTTCAGATATTAATTACAGTGTTTTTTTTTCAAGATCAGATAAACAACATGTATCATGAGTGTATTATTACAGGTAGCTTAGCTAATACTTTCTTGAAACATGCTAACAAAACGAAAACAAAAAGTGGATCTATGGTTTCTACTAGATCTCGTGTGCGTTCCCTCAAACATCTAAGACTAACATCTAAGTTGAAAATATAGGAGGAAACATAGATTGGTAAAAGCAATTCACAAATAAAATCATACTCCAGATATTATTCGCTTGTGAAACTAAGTACACTTACTGATTTAAAAAAATTTACCTCATTCAATCTAAATTGTCGTGGTTTTTATATGAGGTACCATTAAGCACTGTCTAAATTACTCGTTTTCCTGCTTCGAAAAGCCCGTTAAAATTCTCAAGATATATACAACTCACATTAAGATCAACTAAGGATAACTAGTTTATTACAGCTGCCGTCCATTCCCTGTATACGGCATGGTAATAGTAACACGTTCAACTCCAGTAAGAAAACAAATGAACATCAACAAAAGTTTTGTGATGAAGTAGGCAGGCAGTTGTAGAAACGAAAATGCACAATTATAGCATACCTGAACTACATCACCCGGACTATCATTATTATTATGGCATATTTTATATAAGGGCCTGTCCATTTAATTGCTTCGTTGTGTACGCATACGAAAAGTTTGTGCTTTACACAGACTGAGGTTTGCCGCAAAGTCATTAAAATAAACGATAATTGCTTCAGTGGTGAACGAAATATGGTAAGCGTTTGCTGATCTTGATTTTTTTAAATTGAAAGGTTGTTCCAAACCCCAATGAAATGATCATTTTCTCAATAGTAATAAAAAGGAAAGACATGTTGTACGTAGCAGAAAAAAAAGAACATTGCCATGCATAATGCATTCTTTTCCTATTAAGCACTATTCTACCACACTACATAACGACTGGCTAAAATACTAAATTGTTTTTTCTTTCACTTTCTGGTTGGCTATTATAATAATACCAAAACCATTTTCTGAATACGACCACTCTTGAAAAACAATGTGAAATACAATGTGCTGTAATAACCGTAAATAGGTTTACGCTTATTGCTTTCAAAAGTACGTTGGCGCAAATTCCATTACGTGCGACTCTGCGGAGAGACAGCATAAACTTGTACAGTAGAAATGCGCAATAAATATGTACGGATTTAGATGTGCTATTGGCAAAATGCATATTGAGCTGAAGACGATTGCCTAAAAACTATTTAATACGGGTTGATTGTGTCCGAAGAAAGACCAGAATAATCATTAATTATATTTTTTCGAACGTTCAGACAACCATGTAGAATTCTTCTTTTTGCGTCATGTTGCAAAGATGTTTTTATAATGGCGCATACTGCATACTTATAAGTAATTAAGAAGTGAATGCAATGTATCAAGATATTCGGTACTTTTATGGAACCATAAGATATTCTCCCCACATAGTTAGGAAAGTCAAACCAACTGGAATATCCGGTATTTCACTATCTTTAATACGTCCTTATGGACCAAAGCTACGATAAAGAAACTAATGCTTAACCTCCAGATATCTTTGTAAAGTCATTTTCTTTACATTCATTCTGCAACATGACTGTTTCAAGTCGTTCACTTGACAACACGGCAGGGTTTTGAGGTTTTAAGCACCCATCCTTCAGTTTGAAGGTTTTAATGGGTGTTTTTGCAAACATTCTAGTGTTTAATATGGCTATCCACTTCGTCTTATAAAAAGCTATCTGTGAGTATCACAGGATCATTTTGATTGGCTTTGGGCATCGTTTAAAGTTCTTCGTCGCCAGTTTATGGTACTAATTATGCAGTAAGTATCATACGTATGTAAACCCACACAAAAATGGTTGTCCAAATAACTTGATTTTCAACAATGACTCTCTGGTAAAGTATGATGACCAACCAAATTAAAATGCGAAATTGCTATAAGATGGAAATTTTCTATTCAAGCTATTAAAATATGTAAGCTTGAATTGAAATGTTTCTATCCTTGTTGGAAAATTTTTAAATAGTGTCAGGGAGAGAATGAATGATTCTAGATTCTTTGAACTTTGTAATCAAATAACTTTTCTGAATGCATTACTTTATGCTGAATTATTTTTGCTGCTTCATTTCTGAAATTTAGAATTAAACCATTAAAAATTTTCGGAGGTTTATTTCAGTGGCAATCATTATCAGAAATACCAGTAACGGAATTTTTCACAAGCATATTTTACCATACCCGATTCACCTGTTACCTGTATTTTTTTAAAATCAAAGTTCAGAGCTACTCAAGATTTCATACTTGCTTTAAAAAAATAAATTACTTCCTCTCTTGCTACAATATGCATTCTACCAAAGGGAGCTGAACATCTTTCGCCAAGAATTAACACGTGGCCCGAATGTATGTATTTAATTGCTTACAGTAAACTTTGGAGTGGTATATTTTGGATCTTCAAGTTTGAAATACTTTGAATAACAATAGTTACCTGGAACGGGTTCTTATGAAAGGATTACCTTGTCTTTATATGGAAATATTAATGCATTCAGGAAAAAGAGGTAAAATAAATCTACTACTTTAATGCAAAGAATTCGTATAGATAATCGTCACGACTTTTACCACCAGTTACCAGTACGTGCTGTAACTTTTTTAACACTCATTCAATCCAGCTTTGATTAAAATTTAAAACCAACATCAACGGTATTTCGTAGCGTATTATTTCTCATAATTTTAATTAGTAATTAAGTTTTATTTTACGAGTAGATACACCAGGAAATGCAGCTCACCTTTTTGTAAGTGCGAGAGGAATAAATAGGATATCGACTAGTCACAAATATAATTTGAAATACTTACGCTACATTTATATTAGAATTAGGAAACTAAATACAATAAAAGTTCGCAGTAACTTGTGTTTTAGTTTAAAAAAAAATTAAATCGCTAATTTGGGTCATGGTGTAAGAACAGGATTGAACATAAACGACTCACCGTTCAAAGCTTATCAGTTCGCGTATTTTGTAGAAACGTATGTGGAGACGTTGATGTATCATCCCATACTATTATTTATACGAGAAATAAATGTGCCCAAAATACTAGAGCTCAATTTCTTTAAAAATAATATAAACATAACATGCACATAACTTAAAACAAGTTTAATTGTCAAAAGGATCTTGTCTGGCTGAGTCATGCAAAAGGAGCATGCGTAAGTGAAGAAAACAATATTACACCATTTTCGTAAGAATACTCCACATGCTACTCAGGCTTATAATATAAATCCCTTTAAAACATTCGTTTTACTCTCGTTTCTAAGTTCCTGCATATGCACCAAAATATTAGGAGACAAAACCGTGTGAGTTTCAGTCTGCAGTCAGAGAGACATTGTACCCTTTCGTTTTTTACAAATCTGCCCGCTCACTTTTATGATCCCTGCTCAGCTCGCTTGCTCCAACCACTAACCAATACTTGCTTGGGCAGAACATTCAAAGATAACAACATATAATAAGCCAACAAAAGACCACCAATGTTAGACAGACTTGCTTCGACATTTTTTGTTCCGCGGATGTACAATGTTAGAGATAACAGGATGAAACGTAGTCTTATGTGTTTTGTAATATTGTCTTTAAGTATCCTCAACGTGTTTATACATAATCTCATCGCACACTAATAAACCGAGAAATCATGCCCGAAAAAGTTTGGTTAGCATTAAAAAAGTCAGAACAAGTAAACTGTACTTCATCCAAGGAACTTTGGCATTGTCCCCATGCACACCAAATTCACAGGATTTTCTCCTGGAAACCTCTTTACTCATGCAATAAGCATGGAAAGAATTACGAGGACTTTTACCATATTGCAATCAGGTTTTCCTCACGCTGTTTTACCTGGTAAAATGAACAAGTATAAAGTGAACAAGTTTTCTCATATTGTTAGCTTGAATTGGCTAAACTACATACATTGGATGGCGTGAGGAGGGGATTCCTTGGTAGAAATTTAATGAAATTTTTTCCCTTCACGACATTTGGCTTAAGTCTAATATTACGAGGAAAATGCAGGAAATACGTAAATGACATACTGTATTAAATAAAATCACAAAAAAACGTATGGATCCTTTACTGCGCTGTACTCCTATACTAGAACCACGAAAAGCCATAAAAGTAACAAGGGTGGTACCTCAAATTATGAAAACTAGCAGCACAACAGACGTCGTAGAGAACGCAAACGGAAGTCTGCACTCAGAATAAAAATATGAAGAAGAAAAGAGGGAGAAAAGAAAGTCTTATCATTACGATAGTAGTCTATTGAGTTAGTTTACTTGACACTTTCCCGAATTCTTTCTCATTCTCTCATGAATGAAGTTACCCTCGTAGCTACCAACTCTTTCGTATGCAGTTTTAGCCAAATATATTCATGCACACCGTTCTTGTAGCACAGATACATTCATGCTGGATGAATGACAATTTTTCTGGCATTTTGGAAAACAGAAAGGTTTTCCACAAACGAGATAAGAATCTTTCTCTTAGATATGTCTACAGAGCTGACTGAAGAGAAAAATGCGATGAACAGCAGATTAAGCTAGGCCAATGTTTTAACGTAATTGTAGCTAAGCAGAAAAGACCTCTCTCCTGTTTCTGTCGCATGTAAGTTAGCTAACTTCAGCGAAACTTTATCAGTTTTTTTTTCGGTAAATGGTGTTCTCCTACTGTTATTTCAAATAATAGTATTGTTTTGGTAAGACCACTTTGACTATGATTACATTTTGTCCTCTGTTTACATTTTTTCCAAGGAATCTCTCTTTCTCACTGACTATGCAGAATGGAATGTGGGCACTACTGTTTTTGTATGAACTGGAATACATTGAGCCTCACACTATTTATGTATCTATCTATTTTCTTTTTACCACCATCACCGCCGCCACCACTACTACGTACGAAATATTGTGTTCTGGTTTCCTGCTACAGACCATCTATACCACGGAAAAAGTCTGATATAGCCGCCCGAAAACCCAACAACATGCCCTACTACTAGCATTATCACGATATGCTCACTTGTCTCTGTTTCTGCTAAACAAGGAAACTGCAACTTGTCCCTGGTTTTGTTCCCTGCACTCTCTCCACTTTTTCTTTCATGGTTAATGCCCGGCTTTTCTGAGTTACCCTTCACTTTTTGACTTTTCACTCAGCTTTAAACAATTGGCTGTCGTGTGGAAAGGACGGGGAAGTAAGTAGTCTCTTCTGTTTCCAAAAAATCTTCCTCAAAGTCATATTCACACACCAAAATTGAATCCAGTGATTTCAGTAACGGAGGCGTTTTAAAAACTTTCAAAGGGTTGAAGTTCGCAATAAAAATACCCTTGGAAAAATTTACAGCGGTCTGGCTTCTCTGTTACAAGTAAACATCCTAATAAAGTCAATTTAATCATAACTAAGAAGGTAATTATTTACTCGTGCACGAAAATCATTTCATTTCAGTTTTAAAGTGACCGAATTAGAAAACGGGATAATATTCGAATTTTCTACTATCTTTTTCCCCAATTACATCCCAACAGTAGCTCCAAGAGCATTGTGCATTCGGAAAACTAATCTCAGCTGTGGATTTGGTATCAATTTCGATCTACCGTAAATCTCAGTAGGCCACAGGAACATACAAAGGATGACGCACTGATGTGCCTCAAGGTAAGATAATTTCCCATATTTTTCAGGTGAAGGCATCTACAGCCAATTGTAAAGCTTTGGCCGTGTGTACATGCGTACGAAATCACATGTAAAGGAACAGAAAGAACCAAGACTCTGGCTAATTTAAAATTGAATCCACCCCGTAATGAAATCTTGGTAAAACATATACGTTTGTAATTCACCAGATTGAATCAGAGGACTGCAGAAGATGTCATCGACCAATTTGATATTATTCAATCATTTCGAGAAGAATATCAATCACAACGAACACTTTCCCCCTCTCCAGTGTGTTCTCATATTTCTCGACCGATTCAGTTTCTACACTTTCCTTTCCGTTTCCTAAGATTTGTTCCTTGGCAAAATTAAGACAGACAAAAACTTGAACAAGTGAGGGTACGTGAAGAAAAGAGAATGAAAAAAGCAATAGCACTATCATTAGTAATAGCGCAGCAGAAGCAGTAGTATCACTTCTCTACTGCAATGCTCATCGTGCATATCAAAGTAAATGGTAGAAAAAGCTATAAAATTATATAGTAATGGGGATATATGCATGGTGCTGGCAGATAGGCCACATGGAGGACAGATGTTGAAGAGAGATATCTCAGAAAAACCCTCTTAGCCTGAACAACGTTGGGCCATTCAAAAAACTAATTTATATATACATACAACAAACGTATAACTTCTCCTATTTTCCAAAACGTACTTATATAATAACGCTGGCACGTTTATACATGGATATGGATATAGCGATAATAACGTAACATCGGCAGAGAAGAGAACCCCATAATAATATCGCATGCATTACTTTTGCCTCCTCATCGTCGTCGTCGTCATCGGAGGAAGTAAAGTAGCAAGGCAGATACATATAATAATACTACTTCTTTACTATCACTACCACTACTGACAATGAGTTTTGAAAGAGAGCAGACACATGTAATGTACTACTTCCACCACTATTCATCCTTTCTCCCTCTGTAAAAAAAAACTCGCTATCTCCATCTGCACAATATAATATCAGAAAATGTTATGTTATTCCATGGCCATTGCATACTATGCGTAAGCTTCTTCATCTCGCTCCTTTTTTCTTGTTTCTTCCATTCACTCAACTTGTCGGAGAGTCATTCTTGTAGCTATACGTTACTTGTGTTTTTTTCTTTCGACATACATTACAGTAAAGCATGGACTTTTATATAACATCATCTTCTGAAACAAACACTGTATCAGAAAAGAAACATTTATCCAACAAAAGTAAAGCTACTCAATCATGGTCCTGTTTCAATGCTTGTTTTTACACAAGCTTAGACGAAAAAAGCTTATTTCAGATGAAGGTCTGTATATGTAATACGTTGGAAAGTTATTTTTTATATGCAGTATGTGTGTACTCAATATAAAACAGAAGGATAGTAGTAACATAAAGAGAGGACCAGAAGCGCTACACCAGAGCTTCTATACTCTAACGGCAGCAGTAATAGTAATAGTACAAAACTATGCACCGTTTTCCTGAGCTCCTTTTTCCCATACACATAACTATAACATAAAAACGGGAAAATGTACTTTGCTGCTTGCGACTCGACTCGTCAGAGAGCCGGAGCTTAATGCTACAAAATGCCATATCCATAACACTTTTTCTCAACTGATATTAGTCTTCTACTCTTTCTCGTTTCTTCATTCTCATACAGAAAAATAAACTCTACAAAAAAAGCTGGAGTAGGAAACACCGAAGTTTGAGATACGGGTTTGCGGGGAGGAGGAGAAGAATGATGATATAAAATTGGAAGTAGATTTTGAAACACTTTCAGTTGTGCATGCTGCGTCTCGATTTTTTGTATCTTTTTATTCATCTAAACATTCTTCCGATACATACAATGCGCGTTTTTTGCGCTTGATATTGTTCCTATAAATTACGTCGGGGCTGTTGATGATAGGAAAGTGCTTTCTTGAAACTACTAAATATGAACGGTGAGAGAAAATGTCTATGAGCTTTCTCGAGAGAAAACTATAACCATCAGAAAATATGCTTATGCTAAACTGGCTGCTTTTCAAGCTTACTCATAATATAGATCGTGGTCGCTGTCTACGCTAGGCAAGATTAGGATATAAGCAAGAAGTAAAGAAACGTTGAATAGGTGAAATGCACGTGCAATCAAGTCTGCATAGTGTAATACTTCTTTACTGTTACTGATATTATTACTGTTTTGCTGTCCTCCTTTGTCAAGCACACAACAGCGTAGAGGTAAAAATGAATGTTTTTCCTTCATAATACAATACTGAAAAAAACATTGCTGATGTAGTTATTTATTTTGTTCACTTTCCGACTTACTTAAAAACGATATTGCAAAACTCTATTTTTTCTTGTATGAAATAATATGATGTCTGCTGAACTTTGCTGATGTAGTTATTTATTTTGTTCACTTTCCGACTTACTTAAAAACGATATTGCAAAACTCTATTTTTTCTTGTATGAAATAATATGATGTCTGCTGTGAATCCACATTCTACGCTGAAGCATTTAATTCCATTTTTTGCTGTCACTACACTACTCGCATTTTCGCGTGCTCTAGAACGGCTGCACGTAGGCAATGCCATCATGAATAGGTATGTCGACACTTTTGGAAAACCGTTCCTCTTTCTTCCTTGAACTATTTTAAAACGGCAAAGTGCCTTTATTTTCTTATTTTGAATGTACATGTGTCCCTGAGCACCGCTTCTTTCCCTTCATTTTCTTCTATTACCGCTTTCTTGCATTATACATACATTTTCATTTCCTCCCTGGTAAAAAACTCGACCTCATACAAAAATGAGCTTTCCTTTTATAAGACAGTGGTAGCAATCATAAGTGTCAGTATTTAAAGTTTTGATAACAAAATAAAGAATTATTTTTGTCTTGGGGAACGTTGAAGAATATATATTTTGTACCCTCTCCAAAAGAAAAAAACCATGGCAGGCTATAGACACTACAGATAATATTGTTCCATCTAAGCACACTGTTTCTATAGTTCGTTGCTTCTAAGTCATTCCACAATTCCTAGTTTTTGTTCATTTGTGTAGTTACAGGAAGTATTGCTGGAAGGGAGCAAATACTTGTAATTTTATCTCAAAACTAATCCCATTAATGCCTTCCCTCTTTGTCAAAATGAATGAATTTCAGGAAATGGGCAACACTAATGATAATGGTTCCCTTTCCCAAATCTAGCCTTCTCTTTCATAAACTTTAATTCCAAGTTTGCATTAATTGTTCTCTTAGGGACACGAGAAAGCTGTGTCAAGTGTTGAGGAGCAGCCACCTATATTTCAGCCGAAAACTGTTGTTACTCTTTACCCGAAGCCTTTTGTTTATGTAACTCATCCACACCAGCTGCATTGCTTTGGTTATCTGTCTCACAACATTGTTGTTCGCGTAGGAAAAAAACTAGACATGGGCGGGTTCTCGGTGAAAATGATTTTAAAATTGCTTTGGGGTCCAGTGAACGAAAAGCCCATTATTTTCATGACCATTTTGGCTTCAATTCGTCAGCTTACTTGGAAATTCTAGTAGAGCTTTGTAATTTCAGATGCGCTTGCGCTCATTATTGAAATAATCTAACCCAATTGCGCACATGGAAATGCTTGAAATCCCCTTTGTGCACATTTCAGTATTATTCAGTAGGTTTTACCTTTTGATAGTGACTTGGTCGTATAAGCGCCATGATTTGAATTCTTGTAATGTCTATTAAGCATTCTTAGCCATTGTTATTCTCGAAAAGGCAATAATAATTAAAATCATTGTATATACAAGAGCGTCTAGTTGTTTCTCAAGATATTATAAAAACTTGATGGTTTAATGTGTGGAAAGAAGGGAGCAACAATGCCACAGTCTTGGTCTTCTGCTACTTGGATCATTGCGTGGTCTTATATCCACGATATAGTTACCTGTAGGGAAGATGGCTCGCCTTTTGAGTTGCATCATAATTATTATTATTTCCACGACGTTAAATCCAAAACCACGATATCAATTCTAGTCCTCTCGCTCCTATTATGTAGGGGCGGAATTACTTATACATACAAATAATATTGCTCTTATAATATATAGATGCAATAATAACGATAATTTTCTGGCATACAAGAAAAGGTACAAGATTTTCTTACAGAAGAAATACAAACATGAAGGGATGAGACATCACCCATTACGTTAACATTTATTTCAATCTTTGTTGTTAAAACACGGTTTGCTCACATCATCATTGAAAAGAAACAACTATTGCTAGAAAAGGAGTGAATATATTATACTAGTTTCATACCATTTACTACCTCAAAAACCAGCATGGATTATTATGGTGATGGGCTGTAATATGGACAGACAAGATGGAAAAATATTACTCCTGCCATCAGAGCCAATCCATTGACCAAAGTCGTTGCAAGTCTTAAAACGAATGGTCGAGAATGCGTTTTTGCCCTTTGTTGAGTCTTCATATTTCGTTTTTGGTGGTTGTTATATTCCTACAGAAGGGTATACTTACAGGAATAATGTTGCTTTTAAAGATGATACTTATTGTAAGTAATAGTCGTCAGTAATAACTACACACCGTGTACACACGTAGCACACAAACAACAATAGTAACAAAAAAACAACACTCATAATAAGCTGTTGGGGATGAACATTGAAACTAATACTTTGTAGCCATAATAATCATCATTGTAATCATCTTCCGCAGCAGCAAGCATGTAACATGAAGAGTTTTTAAGGTAATTTTTTATTTGAATGTGTGTACGATGCTGTGATGCAGCAGCACAAAACTAGCCCTACAGACATTTTTTCATGTTTCAAGATGATGGTTGGTAATAATATGATATCATATGATGAAGATTTTTCCCTTGAAAGAAATATTCGTTTTGTGTTATTGCATGGAGTTCTTTCTAAGATGACGATGAGCCATCTTTTTCAACTTATAAATAACAGCCCCATTAGACATTCATATTCAACAACTCCCATTACGCATGTGACTTTGCCTTTACTCATTCCCTGTGCCTGGTGCATCTGTATGTATGTGGCAAGTTTTTTCGTCTTAAATTGAAATATTCACCATCCACCATCACAATAAATGAAATATTTTATCTGTGTTTGGCTGATAAATACTCCTCGTAAAGTTAAAGGAAAATACAGCACGACAAAAATGGATGTGGACAGTGCTTCTCCTTTCTGTACGAAAAAAAGTTTATAAAGAAATGAAACACTGAAAACGATTATTGAATGAGCGTAATAACTCTGCCATCTGTGTTGCCCTTGTCAAGTTGACTGGGCAGACGTGCAATAACCGTCAATTGGTCGAATTAAGAAGATATTGTCTCTTTATAACCCGTTCAAAAATGAAGATGATGTCTTTCAACCATCTTTCATTGGACAATAGAAAAAAACCACTCTCGAATGGAGTACATAAAAATGCACATAGGTTGACTGACCAGTATGCTAGTAGTTACTAGAACAGAGACAAGTGTCGATTAATACCAATAATATTTATTATAAGAGGCTCATTATTAGGAAAGGTGTAAAGCATGTTGAGTCGAGCAACTGCAATTGGCTGATAAGTACGTTGGCGTCATTGGAACCTGATACGACTATAGCAACTTGGCCAAAACGAAAATTGCCAATTTTGTATCACCTTACTTGTCCATCATGACGACTCGAACAACCTGTTGTTGGTACTTGCGATTTGATGGTTTTCTTAATTCCTCGAAAGAAAAATCCTTAGCTTAGTTAGCAGTTGTTTTCAGTTTTGGTACTCTCACATTCACAATACTGCGAGTCGGTGGTACGTTTAAAAATCCATTTACCTTATAACTATATGCAAAGGTGCGCCCTTAGAGCATTACACGAATTAGGATTAAAACACAAACCTGCAATGAGCCATAACAGAATTAAGTATTATTATGTGGATGCAGAAAAATGAACCAAGTGATGGCAAGAAAACGTTGTAATCTGCAGTAAGTGATAATGAATTGAATGAGTATTGTAAACTACTCGTTTTGATATATCGTATATCATTTTGTAATGTATACACAGGGGATTTGCAATGTTTTCAATACAATTCTATGCCTAAAATGAAATGGATGTCTTGGCTCCTCTAAACTTGCTCGACAGGACAGGTTTAGAACGAGCTTGCTTGAAGCAACGTACATGTGTGCTTTATAATGATAATAACGAGGATGATAAGGGTAATAATAATAACAATATAAATGTAGACGCAATAGAAGATCTATGTGGTTCTTGGGGAAATGTGGTTCTTTTTATTTTTCTCATTTGATCACAGCGGTATTTACGATAGCAAATCTGGATGTCTTTTCATGGACTAAACTAATATAGGCAAGAAAGAAACCCAGGTATATTATAACTTCAGATCGAATTCGACGGTCAAAAGCCTAAAAACCACACATTATTCCAATCCTAAGCTTTTTCATGAGCTTCTTAAGTTCGCACGTTCTATTCTTCTGATACATAAGCTACAAAATGATCTCTCACGACTCGAATAAGTAACATATAATACAACGTAAACGTGATTGAGTTTTGCCTGACCGAGATTCGCCTTTTGTCTCGTTTTGCGTACCAAAATACGTTATTTACTCCAATTATAGTCGGCATCCAATAACACCCGGGTCTCATATTACAGTCCCACCCTCGCCCCGCAAACAGTAGCATGATTTCAAGCAAATAATGTCAAGATACCTATTAGCATAAATGGTAAGTCGAGGAATCATTCTACGTCCGTCTCAATTCAAGTTGTTAAATAAATTGAAGATTGCATGAAACTTAAAAGCGGGTGTTTTTCTTCTCACAGAAATGAACAGTGTAATGATAAATATTATTTTACAGCGTGTAAATATTCTAAGTGGGCATAATGTATTATATTGTAGTAGGTTTAGTAGCATACGTAAACATACAAAAGCTCTAATACACCAAGGACCAGAAATAAGACTTTGAAACACGCCGGTTATTGAAGAAAAAAATGTTTTTTGTTTGCACTTCGCAGAGAAAGCAGTTATGAAAAATGTTGATTTTTTTTTGTCTTACGACGATGAAATTGTTCAGGAGAATGAGCTCGAAAAGGAGAAAGCAATAAGGTTTCTTTTCCTTCATCAGAGAACTTCATAAATCTTGAACCGTAGTTTATACAACCAAACCGCAGTGCAGGAGGAGAAGGGGAAAGTTTCTAATCCGGAAATCTCGTTGGCATTGTTGTACTACTCAGGATAAAATCATGTTTACAATTGCATGCATATTTCATAAGATCTCTTGCAACGTGATCTTATTTCCTACAATGGTGCATTTTCATATAAATTGGGTTATTAAGAATAATACGATTTTCAAAACTTCTGTCATTCCATTTTTGGAGTTGCAAGTAAATTTATTCATAAATGAACCGCGAAGAAAGCTTAACAGCTAAGAAAGGACAGAGGGAGAAAGTTTGGTTGGCGTTTACTTCCAAAATTTCTCTTTTTGTTTTACATGTTTTACTTTAAAATATTTTCAAAGCCGAAATCAATAACGGAAAGCTTCAATTCAAAGTGTATTTCGGCTCTCGGATGCGGCGAAAGTATCAAGCAAGTTACAAAGCACGAAAGCGTTAAAATTCAATTCAATGCTTACAAGAAATACTATCGCATTTTAATCACAAGTCAGGGACTGGAACGTAAATTCAAGGGATTGATCAGACCACAATTCATAGCTTTCTTGTTTTGGCCAAAAATGAATACGGCCAGCTGAGTGCACTAATAAAGATTTCTCTCCTTCTCTATCAATGATGGTAGGAATTTAGATTCAATCTTAATTCTCACAACTTTAAACGAAAATGTGGGAGGTTGTTTCATATTATAGCAAGTTGAACGCTATAACCTCCAATATTTGCTGATGTCTTTGTTAATAGTTCGGTGTACTGACAGACTAGCTCTGCTTTTGCTTATCTCCAGCGAAAAGAACGGCTGGATTCATGCCAACCCGTCTGGGAAATAATCACATGATTTTTCAATGAGGCGATGCATTATTGCTGATAGCTTCCTTAATTAGGCACTTGAGAACATTTGGTTTTATGTTGATAAGCTTTATATTATACTTTTAGGTAGATACTTTTCTTAATTAACGAATTTTATAGAGGAACTACAGGTAGTAATGCAATGATTATGAGTACTTAAAATGCTTGAGAAAATTTTCACTCCGTGACGAATGGGGATAAAACGAAGCCATTGCCTAATGGTAAAGCATGTACCTTAATCATCAAACCTTAAAATCTAATACATCTAACGCATATCATATCACCCACTGCTACTGCCACTCAACTCACCTTTTCCAATTCAGTGACCTGAGAAGTTTGTAAATGGTAATAACCGGAGAAAGTAATTTAACAGCAAGGAACGAAATAAAATAAATGAGAGGAAACTATCGATGATGGCTTGTAGATTGTAATAAAAAATTCATAATCTGATTATTTCTTTGCAATGATTGAATCAACTTATAAGGTTGGTCGTGGAGAAGCCACTCTATGGAACACAAAAATAGAATCGAACCGGACAAAAGCTATGAAAATATGGTCAGTTCCTGAGGTTTGTTGCAGAGAAAACCTCAGCGAACACGAGGTGTCACATGCAAGTGAGTTCATGATTTTTCACGCAAGTCAGTCATAACAGGCTTCAGTGGTTTCGTCGTTTGGTCGGTCGAATTAACACATAGATCGACTTACAAAAATAGTTGAAAGCGTGTGCAACATAGATTGTCGTAGAATTGGCTACAAATTAAGTTTTTTGTTACCGTGGATCCCTTTTCTCAAGTGGGTACTATAGAAGCCAGCGATTTTCATGTTTAAAATACATGGAATAACGAATTTTTTATTAGTATAGACATAGTGACGGATGACTTCACTTCCTAATATGGACAGGGTTTACTGGTATTTTCAACATAAAATTACGGGGTTCTAAATGGCCACTTGGGGAAAAAGTCGTTTGCATTCTTCGTTTCGATTCCCGTCATTCACATGTTTCACTATGGGTATTGATATTTCAACCATATTCCCATTAACTTTCTAGCGCTAAAATCCTTGGCCAACCGTATTTATGTGTTAAATAAATTACTCGTAAAGAAGCAAGGAAAAGTCGTGATTTAAATGTTAATACGGCACATCGCTTTCCTTTTCTCCCTTCACCTCAAAAACATACAATAATTGTGTCGGGATACAATTACAACACCGTACATGAATATCCCTATAATCGATGTCACTTTGTTAATTTCTGCTCGGGTAGCAAGAATTTCGTTGTGGTGTTCAAGGTTACTATTTTTTAACTGAACTTCGGTATGTTGTAAGTTTCTCTCAGAATCTACGTGTACAACTTCCGCTTCGTACTGCAACCAACAGAGTTAATAGCGCCATCTATGTTTGTCTTGTAGCATCTGGTTGGAACAGCAATGGACTCACCGTAAAGATTTTCTTCGTTTAACGCTAGACTTCTTGAAGTAAGAAACGTTCACAAGACGCTTCTGTTGCTGAAGTTTCTTTGTGACTAACACATGTCCATCAACATAAGTTCTAGAACGATAAGTTCTGAGAAAATTTCAAAAGATCTGAACTAAAGGATTTATTTATTTCAAGCTGGTCAACTTTTTCTTTGAAACATTAGGAATGTGCTAGAAATAAAACTCATAGATTTGAAGCGCAGTGCAAACATATTTCACATTTTCTAGTTTACTTCTATGTTCTAACTCAGCATCTAGGGGCATACACCTCAACCTCTTCTTGCGTTAACCATCAACGAAAGTGGTTCAAGTTTTCCTCGCAAGAGCACATATGCGTACGTATGTTTCATTTTGTATTTTGGGATGAATCCACGAAGTTGTTTGTCGTAACCTTTCCCTTTGGGTAAGACCTGTAAAGACAGATGGAACGATGTAGCTGAAATAATGATTATAATAACAATAATAATGAACCAAGATTTACTTATAGTTCTGGAATATGTCAAATATTGTTAAGAACATTTCTGAACTGAAAATAAAAAAACCTCAACTGTTGACCTCTGCTATTGACGTTCACCTAATGACACTGAACAGGAAAACGGTTCTTATACGAATTACCTGTGACCAATTGAATCGATCAATTAAATATGGCTGATGACCTTGCAAACATAAAGTCGTCGTTGGTTCCTCTGAATGATACGCTTTTTTGAAATCAGAAATAGGGCTGAATGCAAATGCGTACTTGTCGGTGGTCTAATGCGTTGCTGTAACAATGTTCGTTCAGTTTAACTCAACAGAATCCTGTGAAACGCTCACAGATAGACAGACAAACTCATGGATGTCATTACTTGTAGAACGTTACAGCCTTTAGTCATCATGGACGTACTCTTGCGTGTATACTTTGAACTTATTTGGCGGAGCTTTTTTTCTACTTATTTTGTTGAAAAGATTGTCTGGTAGGTGGAGGCTCCAAAATGATTGAATTTATGCGGCGTAGGGTCGGTCACCTGCACAGTCATCATGGCGATGAGGTATCATCTAGATGTCCATCGCTAAAACATGGCCTTTTGATTCAAAAAGGCCGTACCACGAAAATCAAGTCCATTTCTTTGCAAGTTTGTATACTGTTTAAGATAAGAAAACCCTGATAAAATGATTCAAAATGCCTGATACACCATTACATAACTGAGTATCGTAGTTTGTAAAAATTCAGACTTTCTCCCTATTATGTCTTTCGGGTTTCTTGTTTTTAAAATATTGTTCCTGAGGAGAACCCTTATTTGAGTCGAAACGTGGAGCATAAAAAAACTTTTTGTTCCGACATTTGACGCTTTCCCGTTTTTGATTTAATTCGTTTTCTTGTTGTACTATATAATATACTCATGCTGTTACTTTCTCGATGTGAGGGGCTAATCCTTTTTTAAATTTAATTATTCATAAGAATTTTCACAAGAATTCATAAGAATTCATACAAACTAACTTTGGACTTTTCCTATGCATACACGTTACCATTTAGCCCGATGATGTTATTTTATTGTTTTATTTTTCTTAATAATAACAATATCTTTTTTATTAACTATAGTTTCAGGTTATGAGGATGACAATTAATACCTAATTATATTTTGGGTTTGGAGTGCCTGTCAACCCTACTATAACGTGTACAGCGTGGTTGATATACAGCGCATTGTATGAGTATTTGTTTTTTCCAAGTTTAGTGTATCCTCCTCATCTGGATTATAGTCGATTTCTATCATTCCTATTTGGAAGCGCACACCAGGATCCACACTATGAAAATACTCTTTTGATGTACTTTTTTAAATGAATATTTTCCGAAACTAACAAGTTTAGACAAATACGTTTAATCATAACACTTGTTAAGGTTTTGATTTTGAACAAGATGATCAAAAGAGAAGAAAAAACGAAAAAAGTTTTGTCACATATTTTTCAAGTACGTATTTTATGTATTAGTCAGATTTTAATGGTATGTTGTTTATGAACTATCCTGTAAATATTATCAAAACGAAATGAAGTAGCAGTAAGGAAAGCAACGAGTGTTTTTGTATTTATTGACCCTGTACATATAAAACTTTTCATCTGACCAGCCATTACACTTACTGCAGCATACTTATAACTGCTGTCAGGTTTTTATATTTAGTTCACATTGTAGACTTAGTTATTTTTAATTTTCTTTGGCATATGGCAGAATAAAATGTCGGAATTTTTTATTTATTTCGATAAGCTCATGTTTGTGGCATAAAAGCAGCAGTGCGAAAAAAAATCATTGGACAAAACAATATTGTATTTAAATTTCAGATTATCTAAAAGGCCTTATCCCTACAAAACAAATGTACATCCTACGGGTTACCATGAATGGGATTGTACATAACTATCGAATGAATTCCACGTGGAAGAATTTTTTACTTTGTGTCGGTTTTTTTTCGAGTTTCGAAGTAATGCTATTCCGAACACATCGTATGTAGTAAAAATGTGTCAGGCTTTCATCCTCGGGATAAAACAGGTTTGAAATTGTTGTATGGTGATTAACCATTATCATTCTACTTGAATTAATGTTGTTAGAGGCGGACTTTTTAGAAGCATCATCTGTTACACATAGGTCCTAATGCTGTAAATCGGTATGATCCATAAATTAAACTTAAAGCTCAACAATTGCCTACATTATCTCTACTAATAATCTTTGGAAATGTTACGAATTTCAAAATCCCTTTTCACTTCCTCACATTGAGTTTTAAAATGCCTAGGCGAAACGTTCACCAAATCTGTCATCAAGGACACCGCTTATCTGCTCAGTTGCAGTTGATCACAAATGCTAACTGTCCAGTTTTATGATTGTTATACGTACAATGGTTAAAGGCAGTTTACCAACGACGGAAATTTAATGCAATTTTTGTAAGAGATAGTTCAGCCAGACCTTAAGATAATACTGTTCTAATTGTACTATCCTTCCTTTGAATATTCGTTTCAATATTAGAATATGCCTGTCACTGTACGGTTCAACTGAAATCTTACTCTGCGAGTAAAATTAGTCTTACCTATAACTATTCTTACATTAGTTTGCAATCAGTCAATTACTTATAAAAATCAGTTATTATACTAAATAGTCTGACTGTCATGTCCATAAGGATAAGATTCCCTGGTTTTTCGTATGCAGAAATATTTGTGCAATGCATGTGACTGGAAACTTAAGATATTAATCTTAGCCACTGCGATTACTTCACTCTTTCTTTAAAATAATTGTCGTGAAAAGACATTTTCTGACGGTACACGGGTTACCTTGATTCAATGACAGAGAATGCGTTTTGACAGCAAAAATTGTTAAAGATAGAGTGAAGTTCAATCAGACCGGCTAAAGATTAATATCTTGGGGTTCAGGAACGTAATAATTATATTAAATCCAAAGTGCATTGTTAATTCCTATTTGTCTTGCAAACAATTCCTCAGAGAAACTAATATGAAAAGGCCGTATGCCGTACTTTCCTCATCCAGGCTTGTAGTTTCGAATTTTACCAACTGTTGTTCTCTCTTCCTTTGAAATACGTAATATTTTCAACGTACAACGCTGCCAGTAACATGGAATGTGAGCATCAATACAAAATTGNTGTGAGCATCAATACAAAATTGTATGCTCTATTATTGTAAGTTCAGTAATTACGATGAGTGTACCTTTTTCATTCATAAGGTACTTAGATGTAAAACAGATGGTCAAGTTTGAATGACTCATTCTGTTCTTTTTAAGTTTAAGTTAAGTTAAAACAGTAAGTATGTGTCTATGTAAATGTGAGTTTATTCAACTTTACGAAAACCTTTTTCTACTGAATGGGGTTTCATTATTATATTTTCGTATAAAATAACTCCTGAAACCCTTTATCATATTCATTCAATATTCAACTTTTATGCGAGAAGCTATGCTCCTCTGTTGGTCTAACTCAAGTTATTTTCAATAAAGTTTTCTTTATAATTTTTGACGAAGTAAGCGATCACCTCTTAATTCGAGCTTATGCTCTCATGGTAGCGAGAATTGTAACCTTATTTTTTGTCGAAAGTTTAAAGAAGTTAGTAAATCAAAGTTTTTTTGAATTTTAGTTCAGTTTATCTTCTTCAGAAATTAGTACGTGTGTTTCGGTTTTCTAGGCCCCGAAATTAGCATTCAGTTGTGGTATTAATTTTCTTCAGTTTGATGTACAGTAACTTCAATTTCTTTGCTCGTTGGTTTTACGGTGAATTAGCTTTTGTGACTGTTTAAAGTTGAGTTTGATGTTTGTGACGTTTATTTGTTTAACTATCGTTTGTGCACAAAACTTTAGCCAAAACAAATTTACAGTTGTTTACTGCAGTTGCCAAAATTGGTGATTCTTTCCAAGATTGGTGTTTTTTTGCCTTAGTTGGTGTCTTTGCC
>VICI01000702.1:0-31873 GCA_019593645.1 Akabosia matsudoensis
AGATTGATATTGCTCCTACATTAGCAGCCATTTGGAATGTTCGGATCCCGCGAGATTCTAGGGGGCAGTTGATTTTAGATCTAATCGAGCATTTTAAACCCACTGACCAATTAGCTGACAGTTATCATAGGAATTGTAAGCACTTATTAAATGCTCTTGGGACAAGCAGGAAAGCTGCCACGTACAAGCTATGGTTGTCTGAAATCACTAAAATGGAGACACCATTAGCCATCAAGAAGTACATAGAACTGGAACAAGAGTTATCTTCCACCTTGCAAAATGCCAAAACCCGAAACACGGACCTTCTGATTAGTTTCGTAGTTTCAATGGTCATTTTGATTTGTATGCAGCTTTACATATTTTCCTACCTAAGGAAAATAGTCGGCAAACACGTAGGATTCGCAGCAGGGCTGATGTTTCTTCCAGGACTAGTTATCTTCTTCAGCTCAAGCTTCATCGAAGAAGAACACTACCTCCGGTACTATTTGTATCCAGCCCTGCTAATTATTCATATCGTGACTAACCCGAGGAAGAGTGTTGACGACGCCTTCACTATGATCAAACTGCTGATTTTACATCGTTTTGCAATTATGCTGAATCAAACTGGCGATAAATGGAGCCATTTACCAGATTTGAATGATGTCATCGAGGAAAGGAATCTACAATGGTTGACCTCAACGGTAGCTGTGATATTAGTATATGTTTACTCTGAAAAGACTGTGAAGCGCTCAAGAATATTTAAATCTGCGTTACTCTCCGTGTACATTATGAAGCTCATTGTACATTATGTCAATGAATCATCACGAGGAGAAATACACTGGTAATTGTTACTTTCCATAACTTTCGTACTTAGGAAAAGAAATTGCCAAAATGTAAAAATAGGTAACTATTAATGCTAATCCATGTATTTCAGGTTCCTAATGGATAGTAAATTGCAAAAGCTGACGTTCCTGCTTATATCGGTTCATTTTGTTAACCATTTCCATCAAGGACATGTGTACTCTGCCATATCCTCGTCGCTGACTATGTTTTTCATGTGTCTACAGCGTTGCCATAATTTAATTGTTGTTGCATTAGTACTAGTGCAAGCTGATTATCTTAGTACGTTAATCCTTCGCCCTTCAGATGAGTCCCAGCGAATCGACAAAACTTATAAGTCTTCCGTTAAAAGAAATTCAATAATTTCACGTTTGCTTGTGGTATGGTTTTTCCACGCGTCATTTTATTATCAGGTGAGGATTAAGATTAATCTTTGGAAAGCAATAATGGAGTTTAATGATGCTGGATGACTTTATTAAAATGAAATTGTTTTCTGGTCAATAGGGTAACTCTAATGGACTTGCAACAGTTGACGTGCACGCGGGTTACATTGGAATAGAGTCGTATTCATCGAACGTGTTAATTGGATCTTTCATATTCATGAATACCTTCTTCAGTTCCATTTTGGGATATTTGACAGTAATGAAGCGAGAGGGGTAAGTGTATCATCATACTATCGGAAACCATCATTTAAGTAAACAAACAACAAAGTTCTTATAAATTAATATGCTTGAACTCAGATATGAACCTACCACAATGATGAATGGATCTGCTCATGTGCCAAATCATACAACTCACAAAGCCAAGGGAAAAAGTAAAGAAAAGACTAATATTAAGAAATCCTCCGAGTGGTTACCACTATTAATATTGTTATCTAATGGAGCAGAATGCATTGTTTACTCTTGCTCAATCATAATTTTTCAAAATCACTTGTTTATATGGTCAGTGTTTGTTCCTAAATTGTTGTATCTCATTACGCAATGTGTAGCTTGTATAATTGCTTCTACTTTATACCTGTTTATAATGTAAAATTGGTTACTCTCTTCATGAAATAAACATTTTATTCAGAACATTATGTTACATGATTAAGATGAATATTAAAGTTTGAGGTTGAATTTGAGCCATCTAGTATGAAGAACATAGAATATTTGAATCGGTCAACCCGCAGGCTGCTCATCACTTGCATATGTGTGAGTACTGACATAACGTCAACTTGATATCTTTTTTTGGTTTACCGATATTACCTCTTACGTGTACATGCTTTTGCTAGAACATATTTGCCAAGAAGCCTGGTTAGCTTTGATTAAGATGCAAAATTCGCTCCCAGACGAAAAATAATTATAGTGACGACTGACATAATTCGACCAGAATCCACCCTACCCAGGTTTGATACTCACGCACACTCCTACTGTCTCAAGAATGATGGCTGTATAAACAACAAAAATCTCTTATCATTTCTCCCACATGCATACTGTTCTTATTTTAGGAAATATTTTTTCATCGCAGCCAAGTCACATGGATTCAGAATAAATGGAAAATGACAAGTATGAATATTGAAGCACGATCCTTTTCATGTTCGATGGACGTACATAAAATAAAATGGGATATTTGATTTCGTGTGAAAGCACGTTGTTAGTAGTTTCTGGCAATGGTACTTGTAGTAAATTCCTCCGTTTTTTGGTTACATTGCATAAGAAATGAACAGGGAGAAGAAACTCACCCCTTCCCGAGGACAAATCCGGTTTTATACGGCAAGTGTTGCCTTTGTTGCTTGGACTGCCTGTCTCATACCTACCCATGGAGTAGCTTTTTTCTATCATACTTTGATGGAATTTAGAGAAGCCATTTCAGTTCATTTAGCATAGTTGTGTAGCAAAACGTGCTTGTCTATTTGCATCGCATCAAAAGCTCCAGTGGAATCGTGCTTGTTAATGCGTTGCCTTCGGCGAAACCACCGTTCAATTTGGTATCTTATGCAACGGGTTGCATGGCTAATAATGTGGTCTTTTGGCCGGCCACCACTACTTACCATTTCTTTGCTATTCACAATATTCACATTATATCCATGAATAAGGCTCTTTCTTGATCTTGAAACTGATTTTTTTTCTTATTTCCATAATAGATGTTGAGGGAAAAGACAACTTTTACAAGCCTATCTTAAATATGCATTTGTTGATTATCAAAAAAAAAAGTTGTACAAGTGAGACAATGCGATACATTCCCATTTCTAGAAAAATATTCTTTCCACAAGTTTCATATAATCTCAGCTAGGCATACTCAATGAAGGTCTTTTTTTTATTGCTTGGCATTCTTCGTGTTACATAACCTGTTTCACTGACTTACCGCTGGACAGGTAGTCGGCACCACCATTTTCTCTTGTAATTTCCCTTTACTCCTATGGTCAGGTCGGGTAGCTATATCCATGCCCAATTTTAGCATGGGACACAATATAAATCATTACTTTTTCATATAATTATTCATTTTTATTAATTATTATGACAGTTTGGTGCTTATCCCGCGAGGATATTTGTTTTTAAAGATTCCGATTCCACTGTTTGTCCTTACCGATAAATGCTTTTAATCACAATCAAACATAAAAAAGGTTTATGCTGTATGCATAATACATCATAATATATCATAAGTGCGCTACTATATTTGTTTTCATAAGAAATACGAAATGAGTTCTTATCTCATTATTTGAATATTTCCAGAAGGAGGAGATTAAATGGACTTGTAATTAAAGAGAATATTCAGTTAAAAGTTGTGTCAATAGTTTTGCCTAGCTTGTTGGGTGCATCAACAGGCAGAATGCGTGGTGCAGTGTGGGCCTGACTAAGTAGTCACCAACATGTGGGTCAATTAAAAGGGAACACAGGAAAGTAAAAGTTGTCGACCAAGTTTAGTGTGAATCGCTAGCTCGTATTGTGATTGTCGTTTGTAACTTTGAAGAAAGAAAATTTGGAACCATGGGGTGTTGGAAGAAAGTGGCAGGCATTTTTCCAAAATGCGGCTCCTCCGAAACATCATTTACAAAGAGGCAGTGGATGACTTTGTTCATCTTCTCGTTGGCGTACCTGTTCTCAGCATGTGTGACATCCCTTCAAGCACCTTTCTACCCTGCGGAGGCAGAAAGGAAAGGTGCTACAGCTACAGAGTATGGTCTAGTGTTTGGAATATTCCAACTTGTGTGTTTCTTGATATCCCCAATCTATGGGAAATATGTAAGTACTTATCTGCAAAATGCTACTGTTAAAGTTTTAAGTTCTAACAAGTAATGTTGATTGAACAGATGAATAAATTTGGTGCGAAGAAAATTTTCAACATGGGTATTTTTACAACAGGGTGCAGTTGCTTCGTGTTTGGGTAAGGAACTTGGCAAATGACATACGCAATGATATTGGACCTAAAACAAATGCTTTAATCTTTGATTTTAATGTGTATGTTGCAGATTTTTGGATCAATTCCAACAGCATTTTACTTTCATCTTCTTTTCCTTTTTAATTCGAATTTTCGAGGCCATTGGAAGGTACGTTTTGAAAATGTCACAATACCAGTTTCATATTTATAGCAAAGCTAGTTTCTATACAAAGTATATCATATTACAGCACCGCGTTTGTGACTGCCGCGTTTACCATTATCGCCGGAGAATTCCCAAACTCAGTGGCGACAACTTTTGTAAGTGTTCAAAGTAAAATATGTTTAGAAAGTAAAGTTAGCAACTTTCTCCCGCATAAATTACTTTTCTCACAGGCATCACTAGAGACAATGTATGGCGTAGGTCTAATCGTTGGACCGAGTATCGGAGGAGCCTTGTATCAGGTAAGCATTCTGCTTAGCGTGAGGTCCCCGGCTTAACGCAGTAGTATTGTAGTACTCAAAACTTCCTGTACTATGAACACAGATTGGAGGTTTCGTTGCGCCATTTACTTTTGTGGGAACTTGCCTGGTCCTGGTAGCTCTTGTGACTCCTTGGGTGTTGCCGAACGGAAAGTCGATGAATGGAGGTGATTGTAAGAACACTGAAGGCTTTGGAATTTTCAGCATTATGAAGCTTCCTGCCTGTCAGCTTGCAGCAGTAAATATTTGGATGGGTACCAATTCGTTAGGATATCTGAGTGCTACACTAGAGCCACATTTGCGTCAGGTATGTATGCTTAACTGACTCTAGCACATTTTCAATAGGTAGTCACACTTTATATGACCTAACTTTTTGCATTTCAGTTCAACTTTTCAATCTTCGAAATCGGATTGATATTTATGTTAATGGGTGCAGCGTATGGAATATCTGCTCCCTTGTGGGGGAAATACATGGACAAGAGGTAACAAAATTTTTGAGAGAAAACTACCTGCATGTTCACGCATAATGTTTAGCAAACAAGTCGTAACGTTCATTCTGATCTTAGGTGTCATCCAAAGTATGTCGTGGTTTATGGCGCTGTGCTTATTATCGTAGCACATCTACTGATTGGACCCGCACCATTTATTCCTCTACAAACGTAAGAGAAATTTGATTTTGAAACAGTAGTAATGCAGCATTGTTTCATTTTTTTATATCTTTGTTGATTGCAGGGACTTCGCTACAACATGCGTCGGCCTTATCCTGCATGGAATAGGCATAGGTGCATGTCAGGTATCCGCTTTTATCCTGGCGCTCCGAGAATCCATGTAAGATGTCTACGCGTATTATACAAAAATCGTTATGTTGCTCAAAATTCACGATAACATGCAAGTATTACGATGTTTTTTGATACTTTTTAGAAATAACGGTTTCCCAGATAATCTGAACTTGTACTCGGTGGTGTCGGGATTATGGGCGTCGTTCTTAGCACTAGGTCTCTTTGTTGGACCTAGCCTTGGTGGAGTACTTCTAGATACTGCAGGGTACAGGATGGGATCCTTGTACCCTTTCATTTCTGCAATCATTGTGGTATGTTACCTTCGCATGCAATCAGAACTCATGATAGAAAATAATCTGTTAAGCAAGTCTGGTAAAATGTAACTCTAATTTTTATGTCGTTTCAGCTTTTACTTGCCTTAATCTTCATTTTTGTGGAGAACCGTAAGTCGCTGGCATTATTGTCTGATGACTCTGACAGTGAGTCAGACCGACTTCTGCCCGGTTATCCAGCAACAGTTCCACCGATAGAAAGGTCAACTTACGAAAAGACCATGGAAAAAGGAGACTTTGGAAAAGACTATGGAACCGTGAAGTGTTAACAAATTCGTATATGTAGTTTATTTGCCAAACTGATGTTAAATAAAACAGGGTATTACAGTTTTGTTGATATTTTTTTGTTTCGTCATGTGGAGTGTGGATATGGTATGGTGGATAAATGTTTTAAATTAGGAACACTGGGTTCAAGATGTTTAATTAAATCCATAGTCAAGCAATTGCTAATTTTGACTTAAACAAGGTAGCTCATCGATCTGTTTTATGTAAAAATGTTAAATGTCTTTGTCTTTATTTGTATATGGATTTCAAAACCGCACTTGCTGTGGCTTAAGTTCGTAACGTGCTTTTAAAGTAATTTTATATGATTCTTCTCTTGTATTATCCTGTGTATGTAAAATGCAAAGTTTATCATTAAACAGTTTTTGGATGAATTTCAGATAAATACATTTTTTTGTCCACGTTGTTTTTGTGGTTGTTTAAATTTATTCTACCACGAAATTAGACCGAAAAATATATAAGGTGACCTGAATAAGCATAATGAGTCCCTCTTGTCAGCATCATACAAATACACAAAGTGAGGAATTAGAGTACATTAATATCTTTGGTGCATTGACTACTTCCAAACTTTAACAACCCCATCTGAAGACCCGCTTAGAATGAAGCTTTGGTTAGGTGTGGCTACTGATGACAAGTCCGTGATCACGTTGTGGTGAGCATAGCCCATCATTATCGAATATGCCATTGCATTTGGAACTCTTCCTGAGCTGGCCAGACTACCATCAATGTCAGGTTTTTTACTCATTCCTTGATTTACACCGGGACTCGTACTATTCGCGCTGAGATCATGAATCACCTCCACTCCATCCACCAGCCTGAACCTGTACTCCCCATTCTTCACCAATGTAGAATTCGTTAACTGCTGTTCCAGTTTCTCAGGACTGATTAGCGTATAGGATTCAGCGGGCTGGTCAATATCCCACCATCGGATACAAAAATCACTTCCTGCTGTTATAACAGCATTGTGATTCTTGGCAAATGTAATACCATGAACGGATGTTGAGGGCCGGAAGGGAATAGAAGTTTCAGGAGGTTTTGATAAAGGGGGCAGGTGGCTTGACCAAAGCGATACGTGTCGATTACCTAGATGATGACGTACAAAAAGGCAACCGTTTACGTAAGCGTACATAGTTTGGTCTTCAAAAGAACATAAAGTAGACACAAACCTGTCTCTAAGTTCCAGAGCGATAGCTCATTCACATTCCTACATGAGGTAAAAACACCCCATGGATGAAATGGGGAAGGCTTCATTCTCCGCACGGGAAAATCAGTCTTAATAGTGTTAACTGGAATACCAAATCTGAGGTCCCAACACTTGAGAATTCCCTTGGAGCTACCTGTGCACATCCAGTTCTGCTCTTCATCCGAACAGAGGGCAGTAAGTAGTCCTGGATAAATTGTAAATGCGCCATTTAGTGCTAATGTAAATACATTTCTACATCGCAGTGTAGGGAATAGTTATTCCAGACAAGCATACCGCATTTTAAATCACAGTTGAATCGGAAAACTTCTTTAGTAGCCACTCTGGTGTCATATCCCAACATGGCTCCTAGTTCAGTTCCAATGATTATCAGGTACGGAGAGTACGATTCTAGTCCGACAGGAATTCCGAGCTGCTCGTCCGCAGTACCAATGGGTAAAGAGAAAACGCATCGAGCTACCATGTTTTCCACGCTGCAAACACATTGGCAATAAACGAATGACATGGCGTTTGAAGGAAAGCAGAGAGAATAATGCGGTCGTACCTGAAGCCATATAGTGTTTGGTCGTCTGCAACCCCTATGATATTAGCACCAGCAGCGTAAGTAATATTGTTGACTGTTTTCTCGCCAGGTAAGCGTATGTTACATCTTGAGCGGTTTGCAACATTTCGGCCTTCTATCTTCTCTGCATCCCAAATACGAACATCATCTCTCGACGCTGTGGCAAACAGCCCCTTGAAAGTTGTTAGAGGACTGATTTTTATGACAGAGCTGGAATGTTCTGCTAAATGAGCGACCAATACTCCTCGCGGCTTATCGGTGAAAGTAGCATGATGCTGGAGTGGGGCTTGCTGATTTCTGAACGCCCCTCCACTGATTCCTCGAGAAACTGTCGCGTTCGCAAGATGAGGAACGACACCTTCATTGTTGGAAAATGTTGAGATTGATGTTCTGTAATCGAGCTCTTTGATAGGAGGTGTAGTCATTATAAGCAGATGGCTTTGCAATTGTTGCTGAGAGAATCCACTAAAACTGCCTTTGCCACTGTTGACAGGTTGTGAAAATACTTCGGAAGATGTTGTTCTGAGGCATCGTTGTGTGTTCACTTTCGCAATATGCTTCTGTAGAAAAGACACATAAACTTGGTCGAGTGGAACAGGAAGTCCTTCGGCTTTCAGTCGGATGATAAACTGTGTTGAAAGATACAAAATTTTAGACAGATTTATATAGACCTGATATTTTTCGTTTGCATGAAAGTCTGCTCACATTTGTTACTTCAGGGGAATCTGGATCGTTGGATTTTCCTTCGTTATTCTTCAAATAATCAATTGCAGCTGCCAAAAGGCTTCCCTTTGCTCTCGCACAGCTTTCGTACACTTGGCGGTCTAATGGCAAAATCAATTTACTCAAAACGGACACTTCATTCACACCATACAAAGAACCAGAGGATATTCTCAAATAAGGCTTTAACTTTGGAATTATGTGACAATGAACATCAACATCAGACAAATTGTTCTTTATGCTAGTTATGACCCCTACACTAGCATAGCGCAGCCATAGGTTGGGATGAATAACGAAAGGAAGAACTTCTTCGAGTAAGTCTAGGAGAAAACGATGTCGGAAAAAGTTAATTTCAGCGAGTGACTTAATCGTAAGAAGTCCTTCTCTCATAACGAATTCTTCCACATCGGAGAGGCCTTGCTTGATTAGAGGAATGATGAGTGGAGCCGCGTGCGAACCGATAAATGATGCTACTGATGGAATACACTGGAAGAACGCTATCCTTAATTGCGAGTCGTCTTTATCATTTAAAAACGTTATTAAATGGGACAACAATATATCATGAGCTTTTGTGGGTCCAAAGTATGTACACAATGACTCAAGGGAACCAGGAGTAGACACTAAAACACGTTTCACAACTGGATCACTATCCGTAAGTAAATTTGACAAAAATGCAGCAATTGAGTCTCGCTGGGAATGTAGCTCGGAAACGAACTGAGGGTGTTGCTGATCCAGTCTCTCAGGATCGTTGAGAAAAGATGCTTCCAGATATCTGTGTCCAATCACGGAAAACATTTGTATAACTTGCTTCCACTCTAATTTTCACTTAAGATAATATTTGCTTACCTCATGGAAATTTTGGCAATTCGAGCAATATTCTTGGCCAACGAAGTACGGACAGCTACATCACGGTCAAGTTTTTCCAAAGCAGGAAATATATATCCCGAAAATATGTTATAATCTGATGGCGGAATAACTTTTACGTAATCTAAACAGTCAACTAGAGCAGTTAAAGCTTCGGCGCGGACCCTGGGGGAAGTGGGATCTTCAAGCAAGTAGGTAATATACGGAATTACTCTTTCCAAGATCGACTCATCTGTAAGTTTGTCCAGCAGCATTTTGAATGATTCTAGAGCATAAAGCTTAGCCGTTACAGATTGCAAACCCCGAATTTCAGCAGTTACTAAAGATGTGAAAATTAATCCTAAAGTTGTATCTGTTTGCAAATGTCTGAAATAAAAAAGGATTCAAACGTAAATATTCTATTTCATGATAAGCACAGATATAAATTCTTCTTTGGAATACCTTATATCTTGCCACAAACGAGCCATTCTTGAATCCGGTTTCATCAGCGGTTGAAACGCTAGAATGTCAAAGTAAGACTGCAGGGTTGAGTACAAAACTTCCGGGAAAAGACAACCCCGATAGCGTGTCAAATACTCATCAGCAGTATCTCGCCTGGAAGGATCTCGTTGAATCATATGAGCTACAAGTTCTCTTGCGTTTGGATCTTCGATTTGTTGTATCACCGAAGAGGGGTCATATTCGCCAGAACAAAATGAAAGCAACTGGGATAGGTCAAATGTTACGCGTCCTTCCGTGAACAATTCAATAAGGCAGCATCTTCAAAAATAATTATGCCTTTATTATAAATCAAAAGATTCTTTGAGTTAAATAATGGCATGAGCACTTTTTCATCACTAACCCAGCAGAAAATATATCCATTGAAGGCAATAAAAAATGCTTTAGCTCATCTTCCTGTGTAAGTAGATTGTCTGCTCCAAGTCTACTCTTGTCATCATGAAAGCGTTCTGGAGCGACATAACAGCATCGCCGGCCCGCAGTATCAAAGAAAAATCCAAATATAGCGGAAGGGTTGTTCCTAGGCAAGTACACGGGTTTGTAAGGGGCAAAGTCACAAAGTAAAAGTCTCAAGCCTAGGGGTATAAATAGATATATGGTCGGATTAGATAATGATCAAAACACTCATCCTTCAACAATACAGAATCAAAGTATGAAATTATGTACCTGGAGTGATAAGAATATTTTCTAATTTTAAATCCCCGTGACATAAGCCATGTTTATGTATTTGCGTCAGTCCACATAATAATTGAAACGCTATCCACAGCTTCTCAGGCCATTGAATAAATGGTCTCGTTGACATACGATCGTACAGGGAAAACTTTACATAAGGCCGAATTGCAATAACAGACTTTTCAGTTGACTGAAAAACAAAATAAATGCGCCCCTTTTATAAGCAAATGAAAGATAATGCTGTTAAAATCGGCCGTTAGATATTTGTACTTGTCCTTACTATAGTTTTCGTGAATGGGAGACAATTAGGTGACGGGGTAGTGCTTAGACTATGCTTCAAGTTCATAAGCCTTTCGCAGTACGCCTGAATTGGAACGGTATGTTCGTGTATCACAAAAACCTTGACCACCCACAAAATCGGCCCTTGTTTGGCTCGACATACTTTCAGAAATCGTGTTGACCCCAAGCTAGGAGAAAAGGAAAAGTATTTGTTACACATTTATATATGACATTGGAAGACATGAACTAAAAATAAACTCACTTTGCATCAAAATTTAGTTCCGGAATGTCTGTCAGGTAAAACTCCACTGGTCGAATCAACGACGGAGCGTAAGCTACCAAAGTGTTCCCCATTTTAGATTAAGTAGGCTAATCACTGATGTACTGTCATCAGATTATAGTATACAAATGACACACAAAGCGTCATTAAACACTGTCACTAGCTAATATTGGATTGACATCAAGAAGACAAACCCTCCAACATCCAGAGTATTAATTTATTTCCTTCAAAAACTTTGTTAACATTTTGGTTTCATTTGTTTTCGTCCCACAATTTCATATGATGAATAGTTATCGTTTGCGTCGAGTTTGCATGCAAATTCATTCCC
Source organism: Akabosia matsudoensis (assembly GCA_019593645.1). Classification (NCBI taxonomy): domain Eukaryota; kingdom Metazoa; phylum Arthropoda; class Collembola; order Entomobryomorpha; family Paronellidae; genus Akabosia; species Akabosia matsudoensis. The sequence goes on from VICI01000702.1 coordinate 11,454, forward strand.
CTTTCGTATTGCACACTTCAAAATTACGTTGAAATCCAATTATTGGTCAAGTCTGTTTAGTGCGAAAGGAAACAACTCTTCAGTTCACAAAACCGTAGTTATGCTTGAAAAAGACTAGTTTTGAACCGTCGTTTTACTTGACGATGTATGTAAATTGAGACTACAACAAGTTTAAACTATGATTTTAATACGTCGTTTCCTTAATCAAAATCTCTGATCATATCATGTCAACCCTTTTTTCTGTGTTGTAGGCAAGGAAAAAGCTACGCATCGACACATCAGCTGATGATTCAACTCCATTCCTTCACCCTGAAAAAAAAACCTTGCTGAGTTTGCATAATGAGTTGTAGTCTCGTCCTCGCCATAAAAGCAACCAGATTGGAGCCAGTCATGAGATCAGGGTTTGGTCTAATTTGACTCTCGTCAATATTAATGACACATCTATGCAAGGATTCATGGCAAGTGTTTAATGTCGTATTTATGCAAGCAGTCAAGTGTACAAGTTGTTGTAAATATGTAAAAGTTTAACTTCGTTCCACCGTTTTCTTCGCTATATCGTACCACGCAGACGTCTTATGTCACAAACTAGACATAATGTTTTCTTGTAGATTTCCTCAAGTTCTGTCATCAAGATAAAGTTTCTCCTCGCAGTTTAGGACAATGTAAACTCCTCTATTGTAATCACTCCTCTACGATTGAACTTATTGTTTGATTTTAGGTTTGTTTTACATTCGGAGTAACTTTATGATTCATGTTGATACAAAAAGTATTCACGCTGTAACTGTGTAGGTACGCATACCATACATAGTTTGGTACATGCATATACTCATCCACTTTAAGGTATTTTACGTTTTTTTATTACATATCACATTGTATTTTATGAGTAACTTGTCAGCTTTGTGATCATTGAGTATGAGTACTACGTAGCAGATCTTTCAGTAGTGGTCAGTAGTAATCAGACATCGTGACTGTTTCATGATTTCTTTGTAAACGAAAATGAGCTTGTTACAGCGAATAAAAAAAAGTGGGAAATGGACTGTTTGTTGAAATGTAGTACGGTAGTGAATGTTTGTAATTTTTGCATATAACAAGGGGAAGAATTACAAAAAAAATCTATCTGCGCATACAGCCTATTTCATGTGAACGAAGAAAACATTGAGTTTATCAGCTCACTCCTACAATGTGTAAGTAAGATCAACATAAAACTCATGTATGCTGTGTGTGATGTATGAGAAAGAAGGTTTATAACTGCATTGTAAAGACTATTATAATGTAGTAGTAGGAGGATGAAAAAAAAGAGAGAAGTTGTAGTATACACAAGGCAGTGAAGGAAGAGGTGTATACAAAATAGTGAATGATTTTTGCGAAGTAGAGAATATATGAAAAATAGTAAGTAAATATTGCATTAGTGTGGCTGTCTGAGTACACACACTTGTGTATCATCACACCACTACCGAAAAAAAATCATTTAACATTTAATTATTGGTACTGCAACGACTACAAAATTGCTTTACTGATAACCTTGATCATTCTGTAGTTAACAAACTTTGCGTTAACTATAAACTTGAGGAGTGGTTTTGCAGAAAATAACAACGAAAGAGAGAATTTATTTTGTACTACAACAGCGCAAAAATTAAGACAGGATGTGTAGTGAATGGCTCATTTAGATTTTTTTAAATGGGTTGATAAAGTGAGTGAGTTTAAAGTGTGAAGTGTTTGAGGGTAGACGGTTCACCCCCTGTTTTTTGGGGCAGAGAGCATGTGCACCATTAGCCAAACTGAGTGAGGATGAAGGAAGAACTGTAATAAATCGTTATGTGATGCGCATTTCCTTTGAAGTTTAGTGGAAAGAAACATGTCAAGGTCTGTGTTAAAATGTGCAGTTTTGGCGCATTTTCGTAATTATTGCTCCAACGTATATCGTTCAAGTTTTGTTTAAGAGCTAAATGATCAAAGTTATTGTTAACGTATCCATACAGGATATGACTTAATGCAGTTTGATTGAATTTAATAGTGATATATTGAAACGTAAGTATTTGGTTAGTTTTAGACTTTGCCTCGTGTGAAAAGTTCCAAAGCAATAAGGTTACATATGCAGAGGAACAGATCAAGGGCAAATGAGTGGTGAAAGTGAACACGTTTTTGCTCCAAAACGGGAATAACAATAAAATTACGGAGCTAGCGACGTTTGACATGATTAGTTCGATGGGCTAGTGAGATCTCTAAGTTTACGTGAATCTGTGGAGGCGGCATAATCTGCTACTGGAGAAGAAGGCGGATTGTAATTCCGTATTATTGAAAAGCTATCGGGTAAGTGTCATACGTTTGTCACAAACAGAGAATAGTTGAGGATTAAATGATTAAGGAATCAAATATGCGGGGTATAGTCATATGATTTTTATTCAATCAGTCAGCACGTCATTCATCCTTCATGAAAGTTTACAAAATGGCAGGCAGAGTTTGATTTCTCATTTTCCATCAAGAATTTATCAATGCTGATATTGACATTTTCCCGATGATGATGTTGATAACAGTGATTTTGTGAGAATTCAACATAAACTGTTTATTAAAATCGCTGCCTGAAACTGTGAAAGAGCACGAAATGAGCTGTCGATTGCAGAGCCTCAGTTTTGCACACAGACGTTCCCGACATTTTGCGTTTAGCAAACGAAATGTGTGTGCAGATACAAAACTTATCAATTCTCGTGCTAAAAAATTCTAAATGTTTTCCTTGATGGATCAAGTGTGAATTTAGAAACAAAAGAAATGGACGAAAGTTTGCAACTAAAATGTACAAACGGCTGAGGATAAATTACGCAGTAATAGGCAACGGATGAACACAAATGAATCATGCATGATACATTCCACCGCTGGCCGGATCAGCAGTGATGATGGGGATGCACCTACTCTATTAGTAATTGATATGGAACTAAGTAACGTATCCTTCGTCATACTCACAAGCCTGGCTAATACATTTTGTAAAAATTAATAAGCAAAACGAGTACTACACAATTCATAGACGAAAAAAATTGATAGCGCAAGTGAGGAAAGATTTCAGGATTCAACTTTTATGTTTTTGTCATGTTGAATGGACCAGACTTGACAGCTTCGACTTCATTTTTAACAAGCTGACAGAAACCGGAAAAGGAAGTTTGAATCGAGTGATTGCAAAGCGCGATAGCAGTACATAGCTGGTTTTTGATATTCACATATATTATTATGATGTAACAGATTATAAAACTTTGTTCTTTTGCATTTCCGACCAGAATCGAATCGTTTGAAAATTTCTTATCAGACGGAAAAGTTTTCGGATGCCATATCCGATTTCAAAATGTCTATTTGGATATGTCTCATTATGATTTTCTATTAGCGTCTCTAGTTATGTCTACGGCTGAGCACGATTCTCTTGTCCGTTTGAATTTTTAATTGACACGACTGTTGACGTAAACGAAATATTGAAAAAAGGAAATACATACTCTGCGCCGAAACCGTTAGCTCATTTTAGCCAGTCGAGATTTTCAATTTTTCAGACCATCATAAAGTTGTGGTCATTGAAACGAACGGTTTTAAATAGTGCATGCATAACGTGCTCGATTCATCTGCGTGTGTAGCGCTCGTGGTTGTTGCGTTTGCGTTATTGACGGAGAAGGGCAATTTAGATTTTAAAGATGACCATTGAACACAGCCATTAGATCACGCAATGTTCAAAAATTCGAGATGCATATATTTTTTTGCAAACAAGAAGTCGATCAGCAGAACAGATATTTCAGCATGGCATATTTTTGTTCAACTTGATTACAGGTTTTTGATGTGACGCAATAGAAAAACGCGACTACAAGTTGCACTGACATAAAATTATGTGACATGTTTTGCGTCCCTACTTGCTGCATTTCATGAAAACGTCACTTTCTCATGGTTGCTTTACCTTTACTTTCAGTTTTATTACTTTTGACGTTGAATGAATCGTAGATTTTTATCTCTGAGGAGGTACGGACGGTAGTGGACGATTGTTTTTTTTAAACGATTACACATCATGTTACGACAAATAATGATATACGAAGGTATGTAATGGCGCTCTAGAGCTGTTAACTTGCCTATCCAAGCTCAGCGTATGCTAATTATGCTTCACAATTTAAACAATCCTCAACTTGCGCTACAAGCAAAACAAATGATTCTCGATAGATTCAATGAAGGAAGAAGGGGTGGTGGTTAGCGCAGTCACCCATTGATAGCAATGTTATTAAATTTAAATAATTGCGCATGTTGTTTGAATTACAAAAGCAAAAGTCGTCTTATCTACATATTCGTCAGTGCAAGTCATTTGAAATCCTTGAGGAAAGAAAAGCTTGTGAGTTGTCACTTTAACTTTTTGAATGGTCTTATAAATTGAGTATATGTTGGTTGACAATTTTATGATTGCATGAATACATAATACACGAATAGATTGTCAAATTAAATTACCAGCCTCCGAGAGGCAGCCAGGCAATTACGCTGTGCCAATTTGAGCAATTAATTTTATAGAATTCCGATTGCATGTGAGTGCTGCAATCGCATCCTTCTTGGATTAACTTGAAAATAGATGTCTCAATATTGGGAGTGTATTACTAATACATGCAGGGAGTCCATGATACAAGTCAAGGGTTGATGAGTGTGAATTGAATTGATTCATCATGATGCATATAAATGATGATTAGAAAATATTTTCGATCAACCCAGATTTTCTTTGCTATCGTCAATGTATGTAGTAGAAAGTTTTCAAGACTTTTCCTCACGAATACACTAATTTTCAATATGTGTGTGTAATGTAGTACCGAATTGTACTTATTTGAATTTGGTTTGTAAAGGCCGTACCATAGAGAAACGATGGGAAATTTAATAGGAATAACATTAAAGTTATTGGCGTTTTTTATTGAAGACTTGATGCTGTAAACTTGAGTGATGATTAAGTTCTTCTCCTCATCTCGTTCCTCGTGTGTTGCATTTTCTTTGCATCAGTATTGTGGGAACAATGAAAACAGACGAACGATGCGATTATTCTTGTAAATATACGTTGTTGTTTAAACCATGAAGCGCATCATACACGAAAGGCCTCATGCAGTAAAAATTTGATATATCGAAGAATAATTAACTTTTGTGATCCATCTTAAGTATAAACATCTTGATGGCGAATGCGATTGGCAGAGCTAATTTAGCGATAGCACAGGCTTTGTAGTTTTGACGCAAGCCCATGAGTGAATGAAGGTGGGTTCAGTGTTTCACTTTCATTTTAAGAAATTCATCATCCCATCACCGTCACCATCATTATTATTTCTATGAAATACCAATCACGTTCGGTTAATTGTGGCATGAGCGGAAAACAAATTCAATACACTGTGCATCTACATAAATGAAGATTTAGCGGGTTCGTCAAATGAACACCGCGCGATGGGATCATTATCGTCGACTCCTAGTCAGTTTTTATTGATGTGCTAAACTTTAAAAAAAACATTACGTGCAATGGAATAATACGGTGCACCTAAGGGAGAGCAATTTGTATTTACTATTCACGTGTAGCCTAAAATGCGTGTACTATAGCCATAGCGCTGGGGCACTTGAAGTCTAACTTTTGGCCTTTTATCGCTGCAGGCAGTTCTTATGGTTAATAGTTTTCATTGTTGTGGTGGTGGTGGTAATAGTGATTGTCTAGTCACAACAATACGTGCAGAGATTATATGTATACACGGATCCCTTGTGATAAAGTTTCCTTCTCGTGTATCGTTTAATTTTTACTATTTCACACAAAAACGTAACCACCTAAACAACTACGGATGGAGCTGACACGAGGAAGGAAACTATGTTTGTACTTGGTAATTGTTGCTCTTCTGTTCATTTCAGTCAGAAAAAGTTGATACATTTTCATATAATTTATTGCTTTATATAAGCCAATTCTTCTCTCATCTCGAAACGTTAATCACAGCCGAGTCTGAATGTTGTTGACTTCTGTAAAGAAAAGAAAATTGTCGGTTAGATAGATAGATGAATGAAGGACATGAACATGATAGTCTAGATTTTACATGACAGTTTGAATATTTGTAACGCGCTTATGATTTTTCTGAATTGTGCTAATGTGTTGACTTTTGAGAGTGTTAATGGTACATATGCTCCAATCTGTCAAGATCTCTCTTTAAAATTGAACGGTGTAGTTATTCTTTCGTTTTCTCCTTCGTTTCGAAATGCGAAAAGACTATAATTACAATGGTAAAGGGACTAGGAAAATGAATTCAAAGCAATGAATGAAAAATGATATATCTCAGAAAATTAATATGCCGTAAAAGGTCATAACTTAGTAAAAGAATTTAATACTTTCCTTGCTACACGAATGTATTTCGATAATATGTTCACACAGTGATTGTTGTCCCTCGCCTAAAAATCTGTCAGCAAACACCAGGAACATTAGGAAAACATATTGCGACTATTTATTTATTCCACGGTTTGCGATGTATGCTGCAATATAATATTTCTTAACTAGCAATAAGAATTTGAGATTAATCAACTCATATTGTCATCAAAATAATATTTTGATATTCATAGCCACAGCACGCAACTTGGAGATTATTGTTCGTTTTGCAAAGGAGAAGTATACATTGTCAAGTTTAATGTGTTGTTTCATATATTTGACTCTACAATTTTTAGGAGAACCAAGACCAAAGCTGTGAAATTCTTGAAAATGCATTCAGGAATCAGGAATACATTGTTTCCCTTACAATAGTCTTTTGTTTAGGAACAAAATTAGGGACTTTTTCTTCATAGAACGAACTTGAAACTGATCCAGTGCATATCGATCAATTTATTTAATTACCGTCAAAAGCTAACATGATTATAAGAATTCACCCAGTTGCTGCTAAATGAATCTTTGCCATTATGTTCAGGCAAGCATAGTACGTGGTAATATTCGCCGTTATTCAAAAGTTCAGAAGTAAGCAGTCTTGACATCTTCCTAGGTGTGTGGTTTGTTCTCCCCTTTAAGATATGATTCCGATACATAAGTTTTGGACTGAAAAAGAATTCGTCTCTTTTGAATTTTATACTCACTGGGTTCAAGAAGTACGGGTCGATAGCATATACAAGCATTACGATGGTGGAAAAGCTATTAAATTGAGATGGTACTTTTCGATACCTGAACTATGTGTGGCTTATTGCTATTGATTCAACTCTCTATCGTAGTTGGTTAAGTAGATTGCGATAAACTCAAACTTGAAATAAAAATCAGTGTTAGTGAACAGTCAAATGGAGCCGTGCGAGTTTTATCTTTGACGTTTTCTTGAAGGTCTTTATTTATAAAACTCTAGCAGAATACGCTTTATCCGTCTATTTTTGCGAAGGCAAAAGAAGTATTGCCACTGCGAGACGAACTTTTAAACTGATTATCTTAAACTGTATTACGTGAGAAAAATCTTATATCTTTATTATCGAATGTAATGTGTGTTTATATAATGTACAATTCGGATTATCTAACAGCTCTGTCTCTGTTTTTTTTTTAGAAATCGGAAGGGGACTTTGCCTGTCTATCCATCGAAAAGATGGGTTCCATGAGTGAAAGTTTATTTGCATGGGTAGCCACCCTGCCTCCCTACGAGCGGCGAGAGGAACCTCGACCGGAGGATTTCACCGATGGAAGAATGTTAGCTCTCCTTCTAAAGGATGTGATCGACCCTGCATACTTCAGGGATTTACACAAAGACTCTCCACTAATCCATGTGATGAAGAAAATGAGACAGTACTTCGAGGAGCAGGTACCCTTTTTTTAAATTAAAAAGCACACATTGACATAACCTCCCCACCTCGGTGCGCTTTGCTAGATGCCGGAAGTACACAGAACGTTAATTAAAAAACTTTGGTAGTGTAAAAATATGAACGATGAATGATAAAGAATCGTTGCCAACTTGCTTTACAACTGAAACCTAACGTATTTTCAAAGGATGCGGTGCTAGCCTCTGAAGAAAAAACCACCTGTATCTCAATCTATTTGTGCCAAAAAATATAGTTTACATGTTTAGATATTCGCTTGTTATAATTATTGCATTAATAAATGAGTACTACAGGTGTGTGCACATTAGCTTGTACATTTTTTGCGGTGACTGAACATATTAGAACTTCTTTTCACGCTGTTGCTACTCAAACGCAGAGATCATAAAAATAAGAATGAGCTAGTTTGGGCAGTGTTGTGTAAAAAGATATAATGGACGAGAGGAATGGCTTATTTTTGCTAATTTTTGCTGTCAGTATGCACTGGTACTTCTTTAGGATTGTCGAACTCAACACAAGCCAATACAAATGCGCAAAAGAAACAGCACTATAATGGCATGGACGATGGTGTGTAGATTTTGCTCTAATTTAGGAAAACGGGCTTAACTATTGGTTGGTTATAGTTAGCTTCATTATAGGAACAATAGCAGGAATAGTTTTTAGCATTTGTTTGTTTAGATTCGTTTCAATTTGGTTATTTATCATGCATATGTATTTCTATTATTGTAGCATTCATTTAAACGACCAGTCTCCCTCTTATCACATATGAAAGGGTTATGATGAATTTGACCTTGCAGGTCTTATAAATGATAATTTTTTTAGCACTATTAGTTCTTGGGTAGGAGATATTGAACCACCTTTTTTGACTCTGTGCCATGTTATGCTCTGTCGTGCATGGATGCAAATCCAGTACAGTTTTATGCGAAATGTTCTTCCTAGGAACTGTTTTAGTCTGCTCTCTGCTGTCTTTCATTCATGTTGCAATCATAGCCCCCCACACAACTAACACTTAAAGAAAAGGAGATTCGATAGTTGAGATGTAAATGAAAGAAGCATCTTGCCCCCTGCTAATTAGTGGTTGGTATGTTCCATGTTACATCATTTTACTGTGGGTGCGACAAGACACGATTGTATCAATATGACAGCAACTGCTATTAGCTAGTTATTTGTGTTGTTATTGCATGCATTCCAAGAGCATACCCAGGATCCAGTGAAAATACTAGGGTCATTTCTTTTGAGAACATTTTTGGGTATTATGGCGTGAATATATATGACTTCATTGACGTTGTTTTGCTCGCTCTAGCAATGCATGTAGGTTTGTGATGCGATTTGAAACAGAATGTGTGTATTTCTGAATTGAATCGTAGTGAAATAATTTTTTCGATTTGTGGATTGAATAGGTGGGTCATGCCGTTCCTAATACACTACTTCCGAATGTTCCCCGCATGATTAGTGGTGATTTGCACGAAATCAGTCGCTTGTTACAGCTACTTCTAGGATGTGCTGTAAACAGCCCTAGAAGAGAGGACTTTGTAAACAGGATACAGACAATGGCTACAAATATTCAGGTAAATGAGAGAAATTCACTTATAGATAAGATACGCTAGTGTATGTCCATGTATTAATTCGTTGACTTTTATGTTATAATAGGCCGAAATTGTAACAGCAATACAGGAAATTATGGAAGCAAAAGGAGATGAACAAAGTAATAATGACGATGTAATTGAGATGCAGCTGAAAAAGGCTCGAGAAGAGATAGCTGCATTGCAAGAGGACAAAGATAATTTGTCTCAGGTAAGACATGAAATTCAAATCAAAATATGAAGATAATCAACTCCTAGTTATTTATCAGTCTGATTATTTTGCATTATCCAGAGATGCCATGAGCTCACGCAGAATATCCACACAATCAACGTAGAGAAAACGGCTTTGCTAACTGAAAATGAAAGGCTACAAGCACAGCTTGCCGGTGATTTTAGGGATCCCGAGTCAGTTCATATGTCAACGAGAATCCATGAGGAGAACCGGAGAGAAATTGAGCAACTGCGAGAGCGTAATTTCGAGCTGGAAGGATTGGTGGATGATTTCAGAGTTAAGAATCAAGTAAGTTACCAATCATAAGTTTCGAGCATTATAGTTTCTAGAATTTCATCTAAAACACAAGTTTTTGTCTACCAGGTATTGCAACAGCAAATCAGTGAAACTCATGCAGAAGTTGCTTCCAAAAGGAAAGCTGAAGAGGATCTTGTGCGTTTGAAAGACGAATTAGATTCTTTACGAGAGCTTGCGGCAAAGGCAACTCAACTAGAGAAACAGATGAAAGTGTACCAGAAAAGGTTAGAGGAGATGGGTGACCTGAAACAAAATCTCAAATTGTTGGAAGAGAAGAACTTAGAATTAATGAAGGTACCATTGCATGGCAGTTTTAGAATTTTATGATGAGCATCATATAAACAGGAGGACTGGTAATATGAATTCATTTAAAAACTTCCACAGACTAATTTTGCGTTATCCGATGAGAATAAGAAGATCCAAAGTTATAAGCAACAGTTGGATGCATTAAAGAAAGATTTGACTGAGACACAGCAACAGCTATCCCAAGAGACACAAAATGGTAATGAGTGGTCACAATTCTTTGCAGATAGTTGAAAACTTTTACTGTGAATTCTTTCATGATGTAATTTTATCTAATTTAAGCTCTGAAGGCGAATTTCGACTGTGGAAAAATGCGAGAAAAGTTGGAGACAACGCAAAGACACGTAGAAACTTTGCAGGAAGAGAAATCACGTTTGACCGACATGATTGAAGAGCTAAGACTGAATGGTATGGGTGGTTCAAACACTGATGGTCTTCCCCATATTACCGCTGATGCTTCTGTCGACTCGATTGAACTGTTACCTCCCATAATTAGGCAAAAGCTTGTCAGACTAGAGGTTAGAATTGTGTGGAATCAAGCTATTTTTATACGATTATATTCGGTCGGCTTTAGTGACGACAACATGACTTATATCTGATTATTATATGCTCTGATTTACAGCTAGAGAATAAAAAGCTTCAGGATGAGCTAAAATCTGCTATGGACAACAGTCCTTCCCACGAAGGCTCCAAAATTCTTGTGGAACAGCTTCGTAGGCATGAAAAGCAACTAGATGGGGAACTCCTATCCAAAAACCAAGAGATACTAGATGTAAAAGCAAACTACGAAGACCAGATAAAGCGACTTGAAGCAATTTTGGCTACAAAAGATGAGGAGTTGAAAAAGAAAGAAGCTCAGTACAGTAAGTTAACCATATATGATTTCGATGATGATGAGATTCGAACTGCTCATTAGCAATTGCGCTACTAATTGACTAAAAATTCCAACAGAAAAATGCATGGAGAAGGCAAAGAGTGTGATAACGACCTTGGAGCCCACTACTGCCCCAGGCTTAGATATGGGCAAAGCAGAAGAACAGGAAAAAGCTAGAGCGGTCAGAGAAGTTGAAGAAAAGCTGTTAAATTCCATGTTTTACAACTATAGTCTTACCCGTGTTCGTGACAGCGTTGAGGCACGTAATACGACCCTACTGAAAGCGCATAGAATGAGAGCGTCAAGACGAAGGAGTGATTTGTGATGAGATCCTTTTACAAACACATTCACGCAATCCGATACTGTTTGAGACAGAGTTTTAGTAGTTATGTACTCCAAAGGCCTTCCAAAAGAAGGGTTTTACATCCATTTTACTTCCGTGAGACATAACTCTTTGAAAGATATCAGACGTATCGGCACAGTATCTGTCTCTGATTGAAATGTCTAAAGTAGGAAATCAGTATATAGCTTAAATCAGTTTATACGTTTTCAAGATGCCATACATATACATATTTTAACGGTGCGAGTGTTATTTATTTGTTACAAGATTTAACTTCGTTAAAGTTTTGTTTGTCGTACTTACACCTTTTTGAATTTACTTGCATTTTAAGCGCATTATTTTTCGTAACTCTAACCAATCAATCAATATATGTGTTTAGGATTGAATATGGAGAATAAATCCCTACCTCACCAAAGAAATTATACAACCTCCAACTAATATGAATGTACACAAAGCTTAACGAATACTGTGTGTGATATTAAATTACTAATTTTTTGTCATTTGTGGATAGAGCTGTTTAGTACGTTGATCCACAGAAGAGAGTTTTATGTTATTACATATGATAAATGTTTTTTGCTTGTTGCTGGTCAAGTTAGAAATGTAAAGCTGTTTTGAACTTTATTATTTTTGTCACAAATGTTTCGTTTGCGAAAGAAGAGAAAAGGCATAGATAAAATAGTATTCAAATAATTGAAGTCATTGCTGGGTTAAGATTTGCTTTTGTTATTGACACAATAGTCACGTTAAAGACGATGAAATCAGTTTATCGCGGTAAAGATACTGAGGGTGCCTTGATTTCGATATGAAGAAGTGTTTTGAAAGACATGAATTTTATTTGAAAATATAAAACTTTATACTACGATATATACTAACTTGCGGTTTGTGTATCCCGCATAAACTACGATATATATTACTAAATTCAAGGTTCAAAGTAATAAAGATCAAAGGAGTTCGAAGAATATAATTGTATATAAGTGAGCTCTTATTAATTTAAAATAGTTTCTCATTCACCACACGATATGCTAATAAAAATTAATGTCGTGCAGGATTTGTTCTTTGAGTTAGACAAGAAATGTGTAAGTCGTAGGATAATCTTCAAAAAACCCCAAGGATCATATTAGCATTGTCCGTTACATTCGCGATCATTAAAAAGGACGGGCCGATCGTGAGCTACAATTCAGCTGCAGGACTGAAAACACTCACTACTACACTCAACATCAAGCAAACCATTGGAGTCACTTGGAACTTTTACGTATGTTATTTAAGAAATCAATGCGGTGTATACCATGGGTTGACCCTTGTTGTCGAGGTTCTACTGGGAACTACTAAGCAGGAAGAGAATTAATATTGATGATGATGGATGGTCTTCCCGAATACTAAGTATAAACATTCCACCAACTAAGCCTCATAATACTTCTGCATTTTCCGTTTGCATCAATTTTTTGTCCAGGTAGGCAAGAAACTGGTGATGGCAGGTTGGACCTACCACTGGCTCCTCTTACTTTTCGCAAATTGCATTCTCTTCCAATATGACAGCTCGGACGAAGTTCATCCCACTTCGTATACAACACTTCTTCGGGTTGCGAGCAATATCCTCTTGACATGGTCATATAACATTTACCATCATCATGCTCAAACCAGTACCGATCCTTTCTTGACGGTTGCATTGTTTGATTATAAACGCAGGGGTTTGGTTTACAGGTTGGCCGAAGGTTAACATCCTCCGTCACGACTAGCCACTCATCATCTTTACACGGACCCTAGAAAAGGAAAAAAATCATTGCATATTTACAAGTTTCTATTTTAACGTATACTCTGGCCAAAATATATAATGGATAGTGAAGTAGTGAAAAAGTAGGTGCCAATTTTAATGTAAGGTAATTTTATACATATCTAATCAGTTTATTTTCTAGTGTAATGTAGCATGATGCGTTGAGCTATTCTCAACATGTTTTTTGCATTTTGAGTTGGCCATTGCAAAGATGTTTGTTTGTTTGTGCAAAACCATGTTCCATCGAGAAACTTATTACCTTATCGTTTGTGAAGTAGCAGCGTCTCTCTGGTGCCCAGTAAATCAGTGGTCGTGCACATCTATAATAAAAGTTACAATCGCAGTCTCCGAACTCGGTGTCTCCTACCCTATAAAAGATCATGTTTTCTCCACAAGGTCCTCGCTGGTCTACGTGATAGCATTTCCCGGTACCATTGTGGAAGCGATACCATCTTATATTTGTGATATTGTCGTTATTTAAGTTTTCTGGGCAAAGGCCGTTTCTAAAAACAAAGAAACATGGAGGATGTAGGTGAAATCGGTATTAGGATTAATGTGTCAGAGCAGCCGAGAACGTTTTCTACAGAATTCTTTGCAGCAAGTAGCTTTTCTTCATAACATTTACCAGCAGTAAGCGATAAAGGGAGCGTATTTATGATATCCAATATTTGGAGGTGGTAAACAGGATCAAACTGATAGTAATAGTTCTAGAAATTACCTAATATTTCGTTGCAAACAAATACATTATGAGGGATGACCATAAAGTTAATGGGTGAAAGTAATGAAATACTTCGTTAGTTCTTCTGTGGGCTACGATTTTTGATTCATGAGAACGAGATATTTTGTGACTACTGGTGAATTGAGAAAAGCTCTTACCCTCGTAAATCCTATAATTAATTTATTTTCGCTACGAAAAATGACAGCAAAGAATGAAAATATATTTAAGGCAACATACGATTCCGGTCTTGTTGCTGGACCCGATTTTATCTCATCATGGCCTGAGTGAAAAAGGTCAACTGGTACAGCTTTACACTCGCCAACTATGTTCAAACTGCACCAAATGGTTGCCACCATCAAGAGCAATATTTTTGGCAGTGTCACAAGCACTTTTGCAAATACGAACGAGCACATTAGAACTTCTTTTTTATAGATGGGCAAAAGTTTGGAACAGTAAATTTTCTAGCTTTCGCTCAAGAATTGACCTTTTACTTTGGGGCGAAAAGTTTTAAGCTAAGCCATGCTAAAAATAGAAAAAAACATGTAACTAGTTTTAATGAAGTGTGCAACAAATGCAGAAAAGTGACTGTTTTCCTACAAGTGCCAGTTTGGTGTGTGCTTTAGCAAAAGCTCTGACTGTTAAAGAACTTGGAAAAGAAACTAGTTGATCAGCAGTTCACCTGAAATAGTTTTCTGGCTTCAGCTTTACTTTTATTGCCCAACTACTACCATCAACTCCAAGTCACTATCATTGTAACTGTTTAAACATCTTGCATTTAAAGTAGCATGTGAGTGCGTCTTTCACTTCAGCGCATTTGGTCGACGAGGAGTTGTGATCGTGACATAATCAAGTTTAGGAAAATAAGTTGAATATAAATGGTGATTTACGGTGGAGGTGAAATACAGGTTGATATTCTTTGGTAAATCCAACAACAAAGTCAAAGTTGAGTAGGAAGGGAGAGATGAGAGATGCACATTTTCTACTTGCCTCTTTCTGGGATGTTGGATGGATGGACATGTTAGATGAATCGTTCTTGTTCAATTTACAAGTAATAAACTGACAAGTACTGGGAAAAGGATGAGATATTACAGTAGACGTTTGTGAGCTACCCAGTCTTATCTAAAGCTGCTGTACGCATACTTTTTGTCTTTTCTCAAGAAAAGACCGTTGCTAGTTATTCTCAAGTTTTTAGCCTCAGCTATGAATCAGTTGTATAATATATAACAAAGAAAACAGTGCAATTTTGTACATTATCTATATTTTCATACTGAACATCAACGAAACTAAGAACGTGGGTTTACCTACAGCTTCAAAACATTAAACATAACATGAGGTTTGTAAAAGGTATTGTCAAGAAATTATTTGTTCAAACACGGAGTAATTGTATTTGCTTTGCTAATTCTATGCAAATAACGAACATGATTTTGTCATTATTAAGCATAACTCTTTAGAGTGTATATGCTTACTGAAAAGGCTTTGATAGTCTGTAGGTGTAGCGATTNTAATTCTATGCAAATAACGAACATGATTTTGTCATTATTATGATTAAGAATTGCCGTAATGGTTTACTTTTCTCGATTGATTCACCATGTGAGTACTGGCAGACTAATAAAACTAGTGCCTTTTTTGAATCAAGGAGATTAAAACTTATCTGGGCGTTTTGTCTTCAAGGATTGCCGATGTTGCTGTGCTTATTTATGATCATCGTTGTTTGAATGCATTTTGGTTAGTGTTAGTGTAATGTAACAAATAGAGTGGGATATCATTTTTGCAATGACATTCTTAATTCAATGAAACGTGATCTGCCAACACAACTTGTACGAAATATCTCAAAATAAATTTGATTTATGACTTATCTATTGCGATTCATATTGTCGAGTGAAAATAAGATTGGCCATTTCGTACTACAATGTGTCCTTGAAAAAAATAAATTTCGACATCTGTAACATCAATTCGAAATCAAGGGAGGAAATTTCGAAACACCTGGAGTGAGAAAGAGCAAGGAAATAGTTATAATGGCGTGCATTTTTAGGTACTATCTTTTATTTAGTATCTATTAAGCATAGTTGTATAATCGTTAAAACGTAGACTAAATCATAAATTCTCGATTTAAAAAAAATCCATCAACATTAAACGGCACACTTACCTACCCAGGAATTTTCATTTTCCGAAAGAATAAGCATAAAAATGAATACGGCTACGAAATGATATTGCGCATTTTAGTTCACATTTGTCAGCCGATTTGTCCTGCATTGCACTCAACTTCGGCTTCGTTGGTTTATCTATAATAATCAACTTGGTTTGAATATTTGAGTGTCCTTATGCTCACGCTCGTAAAGTAGCACATTGAGATCCAAAGAGGTAAACTGATAGGGATATTCTGTTGTTGTCATTCAAACTTCTTTTAAGTTGGCTGTTTTTGCGTGTATCAGAATCAGTAGCGAAACAGACAGTCTCTTTAGTTAGACAACTTGTTTCAGTGCATCGAGAAAAATCGGAGCAAGCGGAATCTCTTTGCAGGCTAAAAACTGGTATGGTACCAGTCGATCCGTATAACGGTATATTTTATGCATGACTGTAATTCACCAAGGTTTGCCAGTAAACCATTACACATTCATGTTATGCACGAAAACGCGGACGGACGGATCTCAAAGAAGTTTCGGGGGAGAATGATACTTTGCTACTTTTGTGGATGCATTATCTACTCACTCACTATCAAGTGACTATATGAAATTGAGCTGTGGATTTTGAATCCGCTATCTCATAGCAGAACAACAAAATCTTTGCTTCGAATGTATCTGAGAAGCTCAGTCAAACCAATTTGTATTCTTAGGATTTCTAAGTAGATGGACTGGAAAGATGGGCGGAGAGAAAAGTGAAAACAATTGCTTGACATTGCAATTCTTCGCTTCTTCGACCTGTTCTGTGAATCCCTTCTTGCTTTAGTGCCCAACTAAATTTAAATGGTACTGAAACATTCTTCGAGCTTTATATTCTAAGTAAACAAACCCAGAAGCTGTTCTCTGAGAATTCCATAGTATATGTAAAACACCTTTGGCTGAGACATGAGAAACCAAAACTTCAAAAAAACTTGACAGAGAAATATACGCTCTTCTGGCATATGGTCATTCATGAACATTTCATAGATGAAAAAAATCTTGTCACTTTCTCCACACGCTCGTTGAACAAATTTGAGGCTGAAAATTTGGAGGAAACCCTATTCCATAAAATGTATAGGGGAACCTGAAACATTTACTTTTGTCTGTAAGGAAATATTTTGGAGAATTTTGGTACAGTCAGTGCACTTTACATTATAATCTTTCTGACAAACCAACCGACCTTTAAGAAAAGCTGAACCAGGAGAAACATCTTCGTACATTTAGTCGCTTCCCAGACCGGGTATACGAACATAGTTGCACGGTTTCCCTTCTAAAATAGAATCTAATTTATTACCTCTGTCAATGACTTATGGTCATAAAAGGATACGGAATAGCAAAAAAAACGAAAGCTAGAAAAGTTAAAATGATCTTATGTACTTTTGTTGGGTCTAAAATCATAGAGAAGAGAAACTATAGACTTGCATTAAGATTTTCTATCCTAATTGGAATAAGCCGATGTAATAACAGTCAGGGCAAGATAATCTTATTTACCCGAGCAAATCAAGAGCAAACTGGTTTGTATAAATTGCAACTAGCTATTTATAAAACCTGGTTGTATGTAATTGTATAATAGCTATGTTTTGGACATTGGTTAGATTATAAATAGACTCTTGGCATGAAAAAATTCATGCAATTTAAAGTTTATCAAGCCTTATATCGTTTTTGGCACCGGTATGAGATCACCTTTATCTCAAGTGGAAGAAGAAACGTGACACAGGTAACACAAACAGGACGCGTACATTTCTTTGTTACTTTGTTGTATTAGTTTCTGCTTGGTTGTGGCTATATACCTGACCATCCACCCATAAAAACTGTTCATGTATTAAAACTTGTGCAGACTCTATACTGAAGACAAAGTATGACGAGAAGATCGGTGTTCCTACTTATGCAATCCACGAGGGTATGCAGTAATTCACTACGGATTCATTTTGTTAAAACTTTTGTCGAGCTCCCGATATGCGAAAGTTTTCATCGTGTTTCTATCCAATTCCATGTTTCACACACATACAAACAACGCTGCTGCCTTCTTACCTGTCTTATTTTACCTGCTTCATCGTACAATGGGAGTGTTTGTCTGTGAATGCACCTGAGTAGGGAAAGGAAACCAACCCTCGCTCATAAATGGATTTCATTTGAAGAGGAAGGGTGGAATTTTCTAAATAGATGAGCTCAACAATCGCTTGTGAGCTCATATCCCCTCAATAATATTATCTTTCTTTATCAGCATGGCATGGAATGGTACCAGAGTTGAAAATAATGCTGATTAGAGCTTACTTCAGTATCTTCCGTTCAACTCTGGCCCGTAAGTTTTAAAAAGCAAGTTTATGAAAATAAAATGCATAGTGAGTACATGGATTGTTGGCTAGGTTGACTTTGAATTGTTTGTAAAAACAAACTTGCGTGAAATATAGACGTAGGCTGGGTCTAGGTATTGTACCCACACATTTTGAATTGCATTTTCAAAGTATTTTACTGCCATTCCGATCCCTCCGTAATTATGAGCTATTATGAAGGCAGGTTGTTCTATACAAGATACTTCACGATTTCATACTGACTGATGATTTTATCCGTGTTATCCGGAGTAACCACACACGATATGTATCGCTGGACTCTGTTTCGTTTCCCATTTAGTCGATTTCTGGCGCAAGCACAGCCTTGTGAATAAAGCATGGATTTTAGCCAGGTTGAAAATCCAGTCGATAGTCTAGAGTCGTGTTCATTATCATACTTGATAATCAAAGAGGATACTCAGTGTGTGATGGATACAACCATAAGTACAATAATGAAATGATAATAATGGGGCACTGCAGTTCACTATATTTTAATCCCCTCAAACAAAAACAACAATAGCAGGGAGGAAAGGAGCAGCGAATTTTTTTCTTCAGATATTCGTATGCAGAAACCTCTCCGACCACAAAGCCATACCCGTAGTTGCAATCGCACACCTTCAACGCTTCCGCAGTCGGGCTGGGAAAAGTATAGCAGTGAAAAGGAGTTAGTAACCTCGGGATTCTATTCAAAGTAGTTTGAGTATTATTCAACACTGCAACAACAGTTTATACTCTGTAGACATGTTAGCTAGTTTGAGTTTTGCCTGTGAGAGGTGGTGTGTAGTGACTACTAAAATAAAATAATACCCATGCTGTATAAAATGGAATTTAATATGTGATAGTTTTAACCGTACTTCTTACACGCAATAGAGGTTTATCGTTTGACAGACGATGCATGATAATTATGAAGCTTCAGTAGTCATTCGCAAAGTTTGAAAAATGCTGGTAGAGTTTACTTTATTTTTGAATTTACTCAGGTGGAATGTAAATGGGAAGTTACTGTGATGGTTATGTGCTAGGTTTATTCTGCCACAGTAAGCCTCTGTCATAGATCTGTCTGTGAATGAACATGTGAAATGTAAGGACTTCCCTTGTCCCATGGGTGTGTGCTTTGAGTTTCGCATTTGTTGATGTTTTGTGTGACATTCAATAATAATTATTAGTATCAGATTTCATTCCGTCTGTGGATGATGATAAAACCAAATGTTTATGGTGGAAGTAAGACTTACTGAGTGAAGTTTACATGAGCTTGTGTATAATAAAATTCCATAAAGAGGTGAACTGAACTTGGTGCAATAGGTAGATTTTTCTGGGTCTATACATATATTTTTGAGAAGTGGAGTAACGAAAGCATCTCTTACCAGAAAAAGCCTTTTAGTTACTTTAATCAATTTTAACATCAGTCGATAAAATAAGTGTCCGTGCCTAGCAATTTTAAAGAGTTTATAATAAGACACTCATCTATCTAGGTAAGTGAGTGCTGTGGACATCAGCTTCGAACTTAATCTGGGAAATCAATCCATTTTGATGCGAGTTCACCGTAACATAACCTCGGCTGGCAACAGGTACCATAATACTGCATGAGATTTCACACTGCCTGAACAAAAACTGTAAGGTTATGTTTGCAACGGGTATGCCGAAAATCATCAGTTCTAGAAAGACTAGAAAGTCTAAATTGAATCCTGAAGGGAAAATAAATTAAGTGAAGTTCAAGATAAAAGCTGTCATCCATTATTGTTTGGATTTATAGTCCTGAAGGTAGGTTTATATGAGCTTGGGATGAGATTTTTGTCACATTTGCCATTATAGATATTGTACAAGTTCCTGTTACGACTGCAGGCAACTCCCTTTCATGGAAATTCTTACTACCGTTATTATTATTGCAAAGTTTGTTTGCTAAAATGTTTCATCTGCGATCATTCGTTCTCATTATGTTTACCAAAGCATAAATCATTTCACTTCAAGGGAACGTCTTTTCACGATGTTGGTCAAAACAAACAAGGAAACCAATCTGATTCTCATGAGAGC
>VICI01000703.1:0-31866 GCA_019593645.1 Akabosia matsudoensis
ATAGCATCACATCGATTGACGTCTTAGCTCATTGTAATCTTGTAAATTGATTACTCTTTGTTTCAGTTTTTTGCAGCAGTTTGTTCAATGATTACGTTTTTAGTAGAGTCGGAAGAGAAGTACAGACTGTTCCGTTCCTAAGCGCAATCCATGCCCATCTAGACTCTGAGTTCTTCTACATGAACCCACCTAACAAATTTATTTTTAAGTATACTGATAATACCTACGGACGGGGTGAACAAGTAGCTAGTGTCATCGGTCCCCTTTACATTATCTCCGCGTGATTGCACCAAAGCCAGCATGAGAGCCACGTTCCTATCAACCTATTTTGTGCTTGCATTAATGCTTGTCATCATGAGGTTTTACGCTGAAGGTGTAAGTTGAACACAGTTGGCAAATCTATATAGGTATGACAGTAATCAATCAAATTACGTTTGATTTGTCTTTTGTCTTACCCAAAGTATGTACCTGTTAATCATCCGACTGAGGAGGAAAGAAAAAAGGGAGAAAAAATTCGATATGGCAATCCTAAAGGGAAGTAAAGTACCATACCATACCGCATGTAATATAGTCAACGAACGATTTCTATTGATTTGCTATTAAAATAAAAATTTTCCTATAAAATACCAACACATTTCTCATTGTTACCTTTCTTTTCGCAAGATTCTACACCTACCTACAGACATTTTTTTTTGTCTTTATCTTCCAAGCTCTGATTAAGATAGCGCTACTGAATAACAAAAAATTTTTCTACTACCAATTACTTTAAACTGTATGCTCGTTCCATCAGTAATGCTTGTAAAAAGGTTTGATAGTGAATGATTAGGAAATCTGTCCTGTTGCGCTGTTCCGTAAAAGCACTCCCAGTCAGTAAAAATTATCTAAAGTAAAAAATAACTTTGTATATAACAGGTCTGAAATTGTAACCAATGAATGATCGTTTTTGGAGCGTTTTTATGGGTTTTGCTGTAGCAGTGTTTTAACAGATTTCTTTATTTCATAGAAAATATTTTACACACAAATTAATACAAACTATAATATTCTGAATATAAAACTGGAAATAAATAATAAGTTTTGTACGGAAACACATAAATGTAACTGACTGTATTTGAGTGTATTTCATTTGCTAAGGCAAGTCATAAGGTTATATAGGTATAGATCAAAATATTTTGTAATTGATTTTGTTTTTCAGTTATGTTCTCTTTGCGTGTTTATTTTTTGACAAATTTTAAATTGCGTGTGCGCGACGTATGTTTTACATGTGATGTAAGATATTTCTCTATTACAAAGCTAATTAAAGATGCACAAACCAAACTTAAAAATACATAAATATACATCCGAAGGAAGTTTGCTTTGAAAATTGTTCGTGAAAATGATCGTGCTGACGTTCCAAATATGTTAAGCTCCAAAATGTGTTGCCGAAAAATTGTTGTTGCCAAGATAATTGGATAAGTTCGTTGCATTTTGAACCAATGGTACACAAAGGTTTGAAATAGAGTTAGGAAAAGGCAAATCAGGTTAGTTGTTAAGATGATATATATTTTTCCGTAAAACTTTATTGCTTCCCGTTTGCACGGTAGGAAAGCCGTCAAAATTATCGTTTTCTTTTTAATTT
This sequence comes from Akabosia matsudoensis, assembly GCA_019593645.1. Classification (NCBI taxonomy): domain Eukaryota; kingdom Metazoa; phylum Arthropoda; class Collembola; order Entomobryomorpha; family Paronellidae; genus Akabosia; species Akabosia matsudoensis. The sequence continues at coordinate 1,616 of VICI01000703.1, forward strand.
GTTGAGTGTGAAAAGATTCCAGTTATCAAATTTAGTATGAAAGGTAAAAAGTATGAGAAATTCTTAATCCATAAATCGTTAGATATAAAAACAGTTGGATAAATAATGTAATTATGACTTTGACTTCTAGCCGTAAAGGTCTCGGCTAGTTTTTTTTTCGCGGAAAGAGATTTTAAGGCAGAATGTAAAGCAATCAAGTTATTGTTTTTGATATTTTAAAATCAATGATTGGAGTAATTTGTTTAAAATCTATAATTCATATCACAAAGATTTCATATCCAAAACCTAGTTGAAAATTAATAAGTTAGTATCAAAATAGTTTGCGTATGCAGTGAACTCGTTGCGTGTGTCAACCTAAATTACATCTCAGCAAAATAACGTTTACCGAAACTATTAAGGCCATTTCAAATAAGAAGACGTTTAGGAGCTTTTTCTGATGCATGTAGGATTCGATGTCATTCTGCAGTTTACAAACTACGTTATAAGTAGGTATTTATACTTTAGATTCTTACGCTTGTTTGTTATTGATACCTAGATTAGGAAATAGTGCGTTTTTTGTAAATCTATTCGATAAATTTGGTCAGTTTGACTTAAAAGAAAACTTTACACTCTTGCACGTTTGGGGTTAGAGTGACGGTGAAAAATAATCCAGGCCCTAGTAGTCATCTACGATGTACGATCTAAACTACCTAATTTCCTAAGCTTTTCATTTTTATAACCGCAGCCTGTGCACTTTTATCAAGAATCCTGATACTTTTTACCATTAATTATTTTGTAGACAATGTCGAGTGAAGATTTATTATTTTTTATCGCATAGCTAGCCGTAGATTAAAGAATACCGATAGATTTTGGATCAATTTTTATAATCAAGTGTTGTATAAGGCAAGGATGAGTTTTGTTTTTTGTAAGGTTCATACAATTGACAATATTAAAAAATATCGTTATTCCGATCACCAGTAGGCTCTTTGGTTGAAATAATTGCATTTGAAAAACCATATATCATATATAATAACTAATAGGTTAATGCGGTATAGTGGAACCAGATTGTTTATTTTCTTGAAAATTGCCTTCATCAACGGTTCTTTCCGCACCGTAGCGATTTATCCTAGTTTTCAAGGAACTTTATCCTTTGCTCTGTCTCATAGTTCTTTCTTTCTAAAAAGCTATTCCCCTGCTGGAAGGAAAGGCGTGTAGCTTCAAAAAACATGAATAACTGCACTTTGAGTAGAAGCGTCTCTTTTATATATGAGTCGTTATAAAAAATGTACGCCTGTAAGGCTAATTAGTCCGCCTCCGTGCTCGGAATATACCAGGAAAGGTTTTAGGAAATAGCATCCATTTTGCTTATAGCACGCTGAAAGTTTTTTTGAGAGAAAACCATCGACCAACCTAACACGACTTTCTCTTCCTTGGTTTTTTTTCTGTATTTTGTTCTAATTACAAAAGCTTATTTATTTTATGATGTGTAAACTATTTATGTGTTTTTTAGTAAGGAGTACCTCTTTTGTAATAATAGGGCATTTTTTGTTCCTCTGAATATCTTTGCAGAAGAATCGATAAATAAAAGTGGTATGAAATGAATAAGTTACGTAGTATATTGTTTGTTGTAGATTTTCATTGTTCCTAACTAGAGTTATTCAAATATATTACTTTTTGATAGATATTTTTTATGGTTTTGTTGAGATATCAGCGTGTATAAAGCAGAAATTGATTTTGCGTCAGAAAAATTGTCTGCTATATAATGATAGGGTGTAATTTCAAAGAAAGGCAAATGCATATTTTTTGTGGCATCATGTCATTTTTCGTTGTGTGATAGCTATCATGTCGTGTCCCTTCGTACTTCGTTCCTTTCATAATTCCTTTTAAACACACATCACTTTCACTGCGACAAGACTTTTATATACTGAGCTAGTTGAGATCTCGTCTGTTGGAGACAAGTTCATGTCATCCATTTTCTTTGCTGCCTCAAGTGCATGATCATCGCATACAGCTCCAGGACCTGAGCGAGTAGTAAAAACAAGCAATGATTTACTCCATTCGTTGTCGTATTTACTGTCAGCTATTCGTAAAAGATTGTTTGGAAAGAGAGGAGCTATCGCTGCGATCAATTTCAAATTTGCATAAAATACATTTTAACTAGTATAAAACCCAAAGAGCCACATGCAATTCTTTTCTCTTTCAATTGTTGTAAGAGCTGCATGAGACTATTTGGCGTTTTTTAAATGCATTTTGAAGTATTAAAGTACATATATTTTACGCAAACTTATCGCGTGGGTAGTTCCTCTCCTTCCCATCAACCTTTTACTGGAGCTGACAGTACGTACGTATACTGATTTTTATCTGTATACAATACCTTCAGCCCCGTCGACTTCAGTCGTAGTCGTCATGGACATTGAAGCCGTAGACGCGCTGGAACCTTGTCTTTTTATCTTGAGTGATTTCGGTACTTTTGGTTCTGGTTCATCAGGTAAGCTAGCCGATTTCTGGAGTTGCTCAACAGGGTCCCTTGTTGTTCCAACGTAGATTGGAGCTTCTCCTTTCAACGATCCATAATCCGTCACAAGAACCTTGTACTAAACATGCACACAATAAATACTTGTATTTACCCTTACAAAATAGCAAATTACCATTTTTTCTTCTATAAAAGACAAGAGGAAACACATGAGAAAATTATTGTGTCACATGGACATCACAATTCCCTCGGGAATCCGTTTGAAATAACAATCATTCAGGGCTAACGGGCTTTTTCCACGCAATGGACAACATAGTTTCCCTGTTGTGTAACAACAAACTATTTTTGCATCATACATACCTGAACTATGTGGGAAACCGCGTACATGGGATGCAGAGTAAACGTTGGAATTTGTCTTTTCTTTATTTTCAGCTTGGCATGCCAATCAATTTCCGCTTTTGCTTCTTTCACATGGTATTCAGCAGTATCCAGAGTATTCGTCGTTGTTTTTGTCGCTCCGCTAATATTGTAGTTTATTTTTTGCACCAAAGCCACCACAATACTACTCATCGCCATACACTTAGGATTAGTGACGGTCAGTGTGAAAGGAATCTGTTCGTCGGGTAGGTAACCGGACTTGTCTATTTTAAAGAGGGCCGTGACAAACTTGTTCTTTGAAAATACACTCTTCTTTAGTGTCCTTTCCAGGGAAATGGCCTTGGGGGCTTCTTCGTTTAGAAGTAAGTTATGATACCCCGGAAACCGAACAGACTTGTCAGCCACCTGAATAAACGCAGCCGACTCATTTTTCACATAGGCTACCACCTTGTAAATAAGGCTGCCGTAAGGGCTTCGGAAAGGCGCTGGCATGATGTCCCCAGGAAGGTTGAGCTCAAATCCAAAGTTATGAATGCCTGGTTGCATAACGTACGGTCTAGCTGGGGGAAGGTTGGGGGCAGGCTGCTCGGCGAGGATGACAGACCATGTCTGCATTTGGTTTTCGGAAAGCGTCGCTGTTAAAATGTTAATAGACAGAAGAAATTTGGTTTATTGTTGTACCCTAATTAATTTCCTGTGTAAAAGACAATTGAAAATGAATGGCGTGAATTACGTCTTGTTTCTACCACTTCGACCATCACAGGAGAAAGTTGGTATCCTTCACTATCACTATCATGAGACTTTGCAATAACGTTAAGTGTTTTCTTGTGTTGAGTAACTCGGCTGTCAAACTTTGTTTCAAACTGAAGACTACACACTGCCTCAAATTGCACACGAATCCCTATAACCCAAACAGAAATATCTTAAGTTTGACCGGTGTCATTTTATATGAAAAGGGAAAGTAAATGACTTTTGAAATTTGTTACCAAAATGCTTCCACTCCGAGTCTGTCCTCAAGATGAGCTTTCCTATTATTTTCCCGTAAGGCTTTACGCTGCTATTTTCTAAGAGAATCGTTCCCACACAACTCTCCGCTTTCCCCCTTGCATTCCTTATCATAGCACCATGCAAAGCCGCCGTGAGAGCCATGGTGCTTCGTATGTTTTTTCTTACTTCGTGTGTAATTTATTTTCAAATTTTGTCCTTTGTCTTTTTTTCTCCAACTTTAAGCTGCTGTTATTCTACTTTTGATATTTATATAATTATTTATACGCACAGCGACACATACAAACACTTAACTTACTCGACAAACATAAAACTTGGTTACTTTTACTTGGGTTTTCTGTCGATACGAAAAAAAAGTAAAGCTCTGAGGAAAAGCAGGACACTAAAGTAATTTCTTGCCCTACAAAGACGAGTTAAAAGGAAAGGAGAAAGTCGTGTACTTTTGAGGAGGGATTCTCATCCTCTTCTGGCGTGCATGCATGCACGCTTCCAAACATACATAATGAAAAATCCCTTCATACTATCACAAGAGCAGCAGACTCCAAAGCTTGAATCAATATGAAATCTTGGTAATACAAGCAGTTTTGATAAGGCGCACTTTTTTTCCTTCCGTATATACATTGTTGTAGCCTGGTGTGGTAGGAGTGAAAGCGAGAAAAAGTCATACACGCGTCGTCGCTACAAAAAAATAGCAGCAGTAAAACCGTTGTATGGTTTACACACGTACACCGTTCTCGATTTTTTTTTGCATGCAACGTATGAAACAACGATGAGAAAAAAAAGTGAAATGAACCAAGTGAAAGCTCGTTTTTATACTAGTACTGCTCAATTGCTACTGCGGGGATGGGCCTATGTGCACATTGAAAGTCACGCAAGTCTCGCCTTTGTTTTTTTTATATATTTCGCACAAGTCATGTTGTATGAGTAGTGGTATATGGAATCACTACCACATTGCCGCACACACACTGTTGTAAGTATTATGACTCTGTGTCCAGCTTCATAAGTTTTCACTTCCTCCGCAGTATGAAAGTGAAGTTGTGTGTTTTACTCGCTCTAGTCTAATAATATTTTTTTCCGTAGAGCTTTCATACTTTCCCTAATAAAAACGAATAAAAAGTGATCCGGTTTTTTTATAAGATTTCGGCAACAAATATCGCTCACAGCAGTATAATATATACCTACGTAAAAGCCATATAATAGCAACACTATTTTTTTTGAATTCACAACAAAAGAACGAGAATAAAAACAACGTTTGACAATACAAGCATGCAACCATACCTAAAAGTATAAAATAAAATTGCTATGCTACGATGAAAGCTACATTATGTACAGGATTGTTACATTTTTCATAGCTTTACTCCTAAAAAAATGTTGGCAACGGTTTCACCACGAAAACAAGCAGTACGGGGCTATGAATGAGACGTGCTCTCCAGTATCGATGTATTCTATGCAGTTTTTGGGGCGAGAGAAAAGAATGTGCTGCCATATATATTCATTATAAATTAGACTCATTGGCTGTTTTATTCGGGAAAGCTGATGGCCCTACTCGTCGGTCGTTGCTTTTCTGAAACGAAAGTGTTTTCCCTTCAGGCTGTCGGTAGAAGGAAGTTAAGGAAGAGCGTTAAAAAATGTCATGTACTAAACACTATGAGTGAATGAAGTAAACAGTTTAAATTTCATGACGGGTGAGCCAATTATAGCCGGGGGAATCTAATTGCAATGCAGTCAAAAGTAGAACCATGCATTTCATTCTTACTCTCGGATTTTGTTGCAAATAATGCATACACTTATTTCATCGTCTTTTAAGCACGCTTTTGAATGACAAAGAAAGCTCGTTTGAACAAAAGCTTGAGAGAATTCAAAACACACCGTGAATATTCAAGTTGTTTCAAGGAGCTGTTAAAATTGAGTGGTCAGCTTTGCTTACTCAAAGGGAACTAAACTTCAGGAAAAAAATTAACTGGTTCCGCATGTTTTAGACTATTTATAGTTTCATGAACGACAATTTTCTGAGTCGCAGTTAACGGGCGCACATATATCCTGCATACATACCTGGTTGCACAACAGAAAACGTAGAAAGAGAATATCTTGTTATTCTTCAGGATAAACTTCCGAAACCCCTTTTCTATTTACTTTGCTCCAAAATCTCAGCCTATTTACGTGGGTGGATTTTCTATCCGCAATTTCCAAACTTCGTCGCACTAAATGATTTCGTTATAATAATGAGGACTTCATGAGATCTGAAGATATCCTTACTTCCGTAAACAGCAGAGACTCGTCGAGATTGTATCAGGTTAGAGTAAGTTTGCTTTCTTTTAAAGATATCATCATATAAGCCGGTGAAAGCGCTTGACATTACGCTCAATTGCAATTGTTCTCCGCATCACAAATATTTTTGTGGCTTCGACAAAAGCCATGTCGTGGGTATTTTTTTGTGCTTTCTTCTCCTGTGTGTAAGTGAACAAAAGACGTTGTTTTCCCTATCAGTAGCCAAAAAGTGAAAAGACTTTCACGATGATTGTATCTCTTTTCTGTAATGAGATCCGAGCAGTAAAATCTGCCCACTCTCTTCTTGAGTTTCGTAATTTTAACTTCAGAGGAAGGAAGTTCCATATTGGATAAAACCAAGTGGGACCATCGAGTAACAAAAATTTTATGAGTTCCCGTCCGCATCTTGATTCCATAGCGTTACTTTGAATTAGATACGTGCTTCTGGTTATTATTTTAAGATTATGGATGAGCTTCATCGGTATCAGGTACTTGATACGTGAGCCACATGGATAACAAGATTTTTCCACACACGTAATTTACCGTGCAATATCCAACGTTATAAACTGTGTTATCTAAAGAATTGCATAGATGTAATATGAAATGTTCAGGATTTCTGTGTGAACATCAGATTCTCATTTGGTTGAGGTTTTACACAATGCTAGTTCTCTTGTGGAGAAAATAAAGGTGAAGGTTATTCGTACAAATACCCGTTTCTGTACCCAGTCCACAGTTGTCGTGGTCCGTAGTCATTTCCCATTATGTCTCTCTAGTTCTGAGCTAATTGCATGAAACATTGAAAATTTCAAGCTTCTACCTCTTTGCCACTCAGTGCGCGGATTTTATTAATGAGCTTTAACAGTTGTCGAAATTCCCAGAGACGTAGAACAATCCGTATGATATTATTTCCCTTTAACATTTGTCATATTGTTTTGGGCACTGTTACTTGGATTTTTTTTTGCGCTGGGCCATACATAATTTACATTGCATCTTGTGGAGGCAGTTAAACGGTATATAATGTAGTAGAAAATTCTCCCCTTATGCAAAATATTATGCAAGGGTACCCCACCCATACGTTAAAAGGTACGCTGCACTGTCGTGTAGTCATGTGGAGAAAGTGCAATGCTGCATGTGACTCAACTGCTCAGACAGATAAACAGAAAGAGGGCTTGTAATCATTTCTCATGCAAAAGTGGCTGACTTTCATTTAATAAAGACGGTTTATGCCATGTTTATGCATTTTGATTACTCAATTTAACTTGGCAGCGGTTCACCGTTCTACTTTCCTGTGCATTTTTCGATGCAAATCGTGATTCAAACCGTAAACGTAACGAACTCAAAATGAAATTCAAGCAATTTTTTGGTGCATAGAATAGTGTTGTTTTCTTTCCAACAACTACTAATCGCTGTACCTGTTCCTTTGCGATTGCTCCTTTCACTTTCTCGCAAGGAATTTTTCGAAGAAATGCATAAAAATAAAGGCTGATTACATATAAGCATTCATTGACTTTACTATACATAAGTTTGTAAGAGAATGTGCCTATTTTTATACAACGGATATTGTACGTGCAAGTTTTTGCTTCTATTGAAGCTTTCTTGCATTTCCAGACGTTTCCAAGAAAGTAACAATTGTCTTTTTAAAGGTAAAACTACATAATTACAGAGGTATCCGTTTCGCTGAAAAAATCCCAGACATACCGTGGCCATTCCTAGAGTAAACCTAGGAATTCTGTGGTACAAAAAAAATTGCTGAGGCAGGCAACATTGATTAGAGGAGATATGTAGTTATTTCTTGAGCATAAAATGGTGTTTCCAGAAAGCGTATAGCAGCACAAGCCTTCACACTCCTCTGAACCTGTCGATGTTGGACAGTTTTAATAAATGAGCTTTGTTTATTTGCTGAAAACTTTTTTCAACAAAAAACGTATGCGAGAGAGGCTTGTTGGCAATGGCAATAATGAACAAGTGCACTTCACTTCCCTTTTTCCTTTGTGCCAAGACTCTTCAGAAGCAAGCTGGAGGTGTATCAAACCTAAATAATATTTATGAATCAATTATCTCCCTCTTCGTTTACTGGAGTGGAGGCAGGTGTTGTCGTCACGTCATCCGGCTGAGGAGACGGAGACAACGAAGTTTCATCTGGTGGAATGACACGAAATTCCAAACAACTTTTTCTTCGCTGTCCACTATGCTTCTCGAATTTGTCTTCAAAGTCGTATGGCGGTGGTACTGAAACGATAAACATCCAACGAATTAAATTAAAATTGATGCTTTGATACTGACTACAAAATTCATTCATCTGTTACATGTCTCTAATGACGGTACACGCGAGGAAAGTTGCGAGTACGACGGAGGCAGGGTAAATACGGACAGTCCTGAGCAATCTGAATGACACGATGAAGTGGATCCTCTTCGCATTGGGAATCGATCGTCCACAACACTTAGACTATTTGCGGAAATTCGCAAAAGCTCCACAGCCTCTCGCGTAGTACCTATGTATATGGGCACATCTCCTTTGAGGATGTTGTAATCGTCGAATTTGACCTTAAACTAATAAAAAAACATCGTTCGTAGGCAAAATTCTTTCACGTTTGACAAATAGTTTTGGCATTACTTGTAAAGAGTGGGACACAGTGTACATGGAATGTCCGGAGTAAGACGGAGCCGCTGCCTTGTGTATGTTTAGTATTCCATTCCACGAGTACTGCGAGTTGGCTTCATCTACTTCGTGTGTTGCCCTGGCGAGCACAGCCACCGTAGCCTTTTTCGCTCCATCTATATTGAACGTGCAGCGTTGATTGACAGTAATCCACATTTTCAACGGTAAACATTTCTTATTGTCGATGGACAAAGTGAAAGGTACACTTTCACTTGGTAGGAATCCACTACTGTCAACTTGCAGACTGGCAGTAAGCAATTTTTTGTTTGAGAAAATGGATTTCTTGACAGAGCGCTCGACATCGATGGGCTTCAAGGCATCTGCGTTTTGGGATAGATTGTAGTAACCCATGAATCTCACAGTTTTCTCGCCAACCTGCACACGTGAACCTACTGAGTACATGTACGCTACGAGCTTATACGTGAGCGTTCCATAGCTTGTCTTGAACGGGGCTGGCAAATCGTCTCCACTTATCGGGAGACTAAATCGGTATCTATGGTTTCCGGGACGAAGCTCATATGGCTCTTCGAAAGCATCTAAAACCAAATCAACTTCAGTAATTCTGCCGGATCATGTTAACGCATATTTATTGGAAAATTATTCGTCATTGAACCTAAAACTCGGACAACATCTGCCATTATCGGAGACTCTTGAAATGTATCGCTCATATCTAATTCCCCCGATCCCGGCAAAATATTATCATATTTTTTGTGAAAACTGACCCTATTGTCCAATTTTGTCTCGAACTTCAACATACATTGAGCCTGTTGCATAAATTCATATAACGTAGAAATCTATAACATTGCAAAATCTATTACGCAATATCCAAATAAAAGAAAAATCTATACCTCGAGCTGAATGCGGATACCTGCAAGAGTGAACGATTCAGCAACGTGTGCATGAAAAAGGAAAAGTTTGCTATCATATTGAGGTACGTTTTGTTGAATTTTTTCTCTCACCATAATGCTGAATCGGCCAACCCAAATCGATGGCAACTTGGCCACTAATGTTTCTAAACGGGCTTAAGGTTGAATTATCCAATACAATGACTGCGGTAAATTGACATCCGAAACTTTCCATTTTGGATGGTTTGTAGTATCTGTTCCGGTGTCCCCCTGCAATCCCGTACAGTGCGGCTGCGAATGACATTTTGACACATGTGGTAACGTCTTAGGTTTCTACACTCTCTCGAAAACTTTAACGCACTGCAGCGTGAAAGCAATTTCCCTAAAATTTTAATTCCAGTAGACTTTATTATGAGGTGAACGAAGCCAATATGCCACCACTTTAATTTGCGGCCTGAATACAGGAAAGCAATCAACCACAAAGACCGAGCAGTTGTCAAGACTAAGACCACTTGTTGTTTTCGTGTACTTTCTCCAAGGATCCGCGTTGCGTTGCGTGGTTGTTATGCATAACAAAGTTTTAAAATCATTGCGGATATGTGGGCTGTTGAGTTGTAGTGAGGACAAAACAAAATATTTTTTTATGGATAGATACGTTATCTTTATAATGCGCTTGCAGAAAACACACTTACTTACATACGTGTAAAGGTACATTTTATTTCTGTAAAAACTATTTTCTCTCGTTCTTCTCCGTTAGTGGGGCAATTCAATTCTTGTACTAGAACAAAATTTCAACCGCTATAAACCGCTGACATGGTAATATATTTTGCAATAGCAAAGGAATAAAATCAGCTACATAAAACGGCGATTCTCATGTCATCGTGGATACAGTCAGCCATTTTGTCACTCTTTTTATTAGACAAGGCTCTTTTGCTTTTATTCTCATTTCTGGCATGCAGATAATAATCAAAAAATTCGTGACCACAAAGAAAAGAAATAAATTCATGGTTCAATCGTGGAAAAAAGAATGTGAGCAGAACAGCAAAAATGCAGTACTCTGGTATGTAAAATATTCGTCACAGGAAAATATTTTTCGTAATATACTTTGTAAAGTAATGTTTTACTACCTCTTGGCACTTTCATGTTTTGGTCTCTTGTGTGATATTAAAACGCAAATGGAGAACGAGACAAGACTACAGCATTGATTTTTAAACAAGCAAGCTATATTGCTATATGCTTACATTCATGAAGGTTTAAAAATAAAATCCAAAGCCGTTAGTGTGCCAGGAAAGGAAATTGGATTCGTTTCTTTGATAAAAAGATATGGAATAGAAAAGCCCCATATGATAACGATAACATTTTCAAACGAAATCCTTTGTGGTAAGAGTAGAGCTTTCAAGAAAATAACTTTGTTGAAGAGCATCAAAGGATTTTGGTAACAAAACGATAAGCTGCTCTTACAACTTTACATGGTATTTATACTTGTAGATGAAAAACCTGGAAAATTGTTGAAACGAATTATTACTATGTAGGTATATAAAAAAAGATGTCTTGATTTTAAATATTCCTGTGCCCGCATAATGCATTTTTCTTACCTAAGAAGCATTATTTTTTAAAGCTTTGATGCAATGAACCAGAATGGAATGAAATTAGGCAGCATACTTTTGTATTGCCAACGAACTATTTTTTTATTGATTTTTCTTTTGTTCGTGTTTACGTACATAAGAAAAGTTTTGACAAAACATACTACATCTGATGGTAAAAATACAAAAAGTGTGTAATTGAAGTAGTTTAGTTCGTGATTTGGAAAGACAACATTCAATTTTAAAAGCAGTAATTGTTGTTGTGATGACGGGGAATTTTTACGGTAAGTTACACGCAATCGTACAAGGACAGATCACCTATAACTAGGGTACTTCACAGTGTAAAGAGTTAGGGAACAAGCTACTACCAATTAATGAATAGTAAGTAATAAAAATATACTTTATCAAAATGTGAAATTAAAATTTAGAAATGACGACGAAATGTTTAGGTACGTTGTAGATGCGAGGGGTACTCAATACAGACTTCTATTTATGACTGAAGACTATACCGAATAAAATGTGACTTGATATTCATCTTGAAGATTCAAGCTTGCCAAATTTATGGAATAATGTTTCTCTAGATCCACTGCTGGATCCCCAATCAGCTCCTCCGGCGTATCAACATTTAAATCCAAATCGGCGTAAGTGGGAGGTACTGAGAGAGAAGTAAAGATGGAAAGAAATATATCAAAATTACTGCACATATATCTACACTAAGAGCGTCACAATACTTAAAAAACTACTTGCAAAGATTTCTACAAACAAAGATTGTATATTAAGCCATGCAGTATATGATATAAGAGTGCCAAGTCTACTTCTTAGGATCTAATGAATGCTTACAAGTTTCTGTAGACGGGATGCGAGAAGAAAGTTGCGAATAGGAAGGAGGTAAAGTCAACGTGGTTTGAGTGGAAAGCAGAGAATGTACGGATGTCGTAGTATACGGAGCTGACAGCGGCGGTCTATCTGGCTCCCCGACATCTTCCCCCTGAAGCGTCTCAGAAATGTCGTGATGCGAGGCGGAGCGCTGCTGGGGGCGAGGTGACGGGGAACAATTTGGCTGGATGTGAAGATGAGATAATACACTGCTGGATGAGCACGGTTGCGGTTCATCCTGACGGACAGTATCACTGGCATCTTCATCCTCGTTCTCCTCTTCGTCTGGTTCATCAAGGGACAGATTGAGATTTGCTGGGACGCTGTATGCAATTGGCGCTGAGTAGATAGATCGCTGAGAATGGAGTGACGACTCAGAGCCAGTCCTGTGAAGGTGTACTCCTGGTACATTACCAATGGAGGAATCCTCTGTGGAGTCAACCTGTTTTATTGGATCTCGTGTCGTTCCTAATAAAATACGTGCCTGCCCTGTGACAATAACTTCTTCCTCGAGAGTTTTTACTTGAAACTGCGTCATTTACACAGGGATAAGAAAACAAAAGAGACGGAAGTAATAATGTATTCAGACTCGATAGGCAAATTGGATTGAAACAATAAACAAGACCGGAGAAAGAGAAAGCAGATTAAAACGATCCCTTACCTCGAGCATGTAGTTAACACTATACATTGAATTGCAGGAATAAGTGGGTGCCAATCCCTCTGGAAAACGGATGCTACCAGTCCAAAGAATTTCAGGCTTGGGATCTTCAAACTCATATTTCTCAGTACTTGCGACTGTAGTCACAGTTTTCACTACAGATGCGAGATTTGTTGTCGCTTGGTACTTAATGTGTTGCAAGAGGTTTACAGTCAGATGGAGAGGAAGGGCTTTTGTATTTTTCACCGTGAGTGAAAACGGAATAGCCTCCTCCTGAAGGAAACCCGAAGTCTTTACATTGAGGGTGGCTTTCACCTGCTTTTTCTGGCTGAAGTAGGATTTTCGGTAGTACTGCTCAACAACAATCGGCCGTGATGATTCTTCGAGATCATCGAACAAATTGTAGTGACCACTGCACAACATATTCCTCTCGGCTAATTTAACGTACGTAGCAGAGCTGTGGGAAATCATATACACTACAAGCCGATAATCCAAATTTCCATGCGAATTTTGGAATGGTGCCGGAAGGCGAGGATCACAAGGGATTTCCAGTTGGAATGGGTAATGCCATACTCCAGAGCTGATGGTATGTCCTGGAAGCAAAAGACAGTGTTGATATCGTAATCAAATCTTAATCCCATCTAAATTGGGAAACATATATATTGTTTTGCATATGGAAAAGGGATTATGCGTTTACCTCCAAACTCAGGAGGAGTGATAGGGATGATTTCACATTTGATAGGAGACTCCAAATGCCCAAGTGAGTTGGCCTTGGTATTTTCTAGAATGCATTGTTCACCCTTGTGAACGCTCGTTCTCTCGTTGAACTTGGTACTGTAAACCAACGAGACGACTGCTTCCAACTGCACATAAATACCTAAATTATTTATTGAAAACACAACAAATTTCAAATCTATTTTTCATACAAATTTCCATATCAAGTTATATGCAGTAGTTTTACCGTCGTGTTCTATGGGGTGCAAAGTGTCAATAAGCAAGTCACCCTTAACCTTTGTACATGGTCCCACCTTATCACTCTCCAGAATCAGATCAGTTTTCAGGTCTACTCCAAAGTAGTCAGTTTTGTTCTTGACCACGTAGGCTTTCGCAAACCTTGCTCCAAATGCCGCCGAGTCTGGGATCCGAAACTGGCGCACATTGTTCGACGAGCACAACCACGACGCAGACATTCTTCGATGTCCTGAGTTCGAGCATGAAGCTCCAACACTAAACATATTATGCCAATTCTTCACACTTAATGTATAATCACAGGAAACTCTACAATCCTACGCGAGGTACTAGTTTTCATGCTTTCTCTAAAGAAGGGTTTACGTGTACAAGTGCAAAAACAGCTAATGTGTATGACAGACGTTCTAAAACTCTGTTTTCACCAGACTAAAGTCTCTCTGTGTCCGTGTAATACTACCCCGCAATTACGGTAATACCTTTATTTCATTTTTATAATTTTAATAATGACTATGAGAGAAGAGATACCGTCATGGAATTAGTTGTCCGCAGGCTTGTTCCCAAAAAGCGTACTCTCGGTAGTAGCTGTTGATTCTATCATGATAATGATCAGCGGAAGAATGAGAAGCTTGCAAGAAATGCAAGCCAGTCTTGTAGTAGTGCGAATCTGCAGTCGCGATGCCAAGTGGCAGGCAGCTATTCCCAAAAAACAGATCGTATTTTATTGCACTCTTCTAAGACTTTTCTACACATTCAGCCTAGTAGCGTCGATAGTTTTTTGCACGCTTTATATACTTTTATTGCGATTGCTAGTTTGGAGAACGAGAATATCGGAGTTTTTGTCATATAATGATTAATTGGCACTGCTTACAACTGTCTATATACACACAAATATGAGTAAAAGAAATCTGTAAATGCAGTCTGCACATGATGCGGAGACATAATTATATGTAGATCTAGTTTTTCTTTCTTCACTACGAGCCTCGTGCTTTCACGCGAAACAGCCTGTCGAGTTTGCTGGCACACAGGGAGAAAAGGCTTTTCTCCTCGTCATCTCAAGTCTTAACTGAGCAGGGACATGATGATGGCAATAATGTAATAGTGGAAATGATGAGTTTTTCGCTACTACCTCGCTCCTTTATGACAGGACCTTCTTCCGCAATAACTCAGGGACTCTTCAGGAAGCGAGTTTTTTGCGTGTAATCCATGACTGCCGTGGCTGGCGATAAACGTTACGTACCGTAGACCGAAAGAGTGAAAAAAAACTGATGATGATGACAGTGCTTTTTGTGCCACAAGAGTAAGTGAAGAGGAAAACTGTGAGCAATAGAGGAAGAGTCACAGGTGGAAATGTAAAAATCAATACATCCAGGATGTGTGTGTATTCACATTCATTCGGGTGCATATAGGATGAAAAATGGTCTAATATAAAGATACATTCCTCGCCGCAACTTGTTTTTCTTCTTTGATTTTCCTCGTGGTTGGGCGGGATCGGGATATGGATACATATGCCATATTCTCTTTCCTCTTTTGGAGGCGACGAGGAGGGAAAGTCACCAGGAACAAAAGAATCGCTCTCCCCGACTAGTGTTTTCTACCTTGTTCTTTTAATACTTGTGAGCACCCCTAGGGCTCCAAAAACAGTTACAATATGGGAATGCGACTATGATATTATGACATGAAAGCGAGAAGCATGAACGCGAAAACAACAAGAGTTATGGATTGGAGCATGCGGAGGCAACTTATTGTGGAGAAAATCGTTGAATATTAGATGATTTACGTAGTTCTACGCTAATGTCACAGTGAAATATAGAGCTTTTGCAAGGAATTATTTAAACAAGATGATGCTCAAGTAGGCTCTCCACCACTACACTCAAAATGCTAGTACACCAGCTCTTTTGGTTCTTTGACTGTGCAAATAATCAGATACATTTTGTGTACTTAAAAAAAACTTCAAGCTTCTTCTTTCATAGCTATAAGTTTAAGTTTCCTTCGATACAAAAACCACTTAAAACACAATGAGCCCATATATGTAACAGCATGATGTTGAGGGACAGCAAGCTTTACAACGGAAAAGGACGTCGGTATGATAGGATACATGATAATATATGAGAAATATTATAATATAAAACTAGCACAACTCGACAGTATCCCGGATTTTCCATGAAAATGTCTAGTTTTTGTGTAGGAGGGAGTCCTGATGTATCTAATTTCCTGAGACGGCCCAATCTTGATGGAAAATTAAATGAGAAAATTGGACAAAAAGGGACTCAGACTAGTAATTGTTTATTTATACTATCCAAGTTAATTTAATGAGTGGCACAGCAGTAGAGCCTTTTCCAATCGATCCGTGAGACATTAAAACAATCCCGTTTTGGACAAGGAGACCGAGAAACGATCTGATTTTGCCGTTCTCAATAGCGACCCACTCTCGAAAAGGGATTGGACAGAGGACAAGCGATTCTGTTATGAAATTGGTTAGGTACTTGACCGTGTTATGGGTAATTTGTCGCTGATCCTTTGAAAGGACAAGCGACGAGAGGAAAGGCGAGAGCGAAATGTGTAGGGTCTCTCTCTCTCTCTTCCGGAGCTCTTCTACTTTCTCCATCTATTTGGTTTATCCCCTGTAGACTCACAAGTTTCAATTATTCCAAGACAAGTTAGCAGGACAAACGGAAAAGAGAAACATTATTACCTTATTACTCTATCTTCATCTGTTTCTTTTTATGTTCCACTCTACTGTTCTTTCTACTTGAGTGCATACAGAGCTATTTACATATGACATATATACAGATATAGTTTTATTGCATTGTATGTATATAAAGACTTCATGATCATTAGTCAGTTCTTGTCGAATAAAAAATATTTCTCGCTGAAAATGAAAAATTTAGTGACAACAGGAACGACAAAAAGAGCTGAAGCAGCAGCAGCGTTGTCAACTTTTTTTAGCTTACCTTCAGAGGATACCGTACGATTTATGTTCAGCTTCCTTCATTTGCCTGAGATGGCTGGTTCATTTTTTATATAAATGAAATCGCTTTGGGAATAAGGGGATTTGCCAAACGACCTGTCTAGCGTCCAATTTTTAGCTTTTCACCTTCTCAGCCAGCGTCAGTCGCGAAAAAAAAATTGCAGAGAATTACTAGATTATTACGTAAAAAGCGAGTTGAAGGGAAGGTGAGCTGTCTCAGCGGAACTCGTTTCATCCTGTCCATTTACCTTGCTAAATATTCATAAAATTCATGGAGAGTGACAGAATCGCAGATTAGGGTGACAGATGGAACGTAAATGAAGAGGGAGAGAGAGAGAAAGAGATGACGGAAGGCAATACTAATAATATTAGCTTTAATTTGTTATTCCCTGAAAATTCATGTTCAACGTCCATTTTATTTGAACTATGCAGTTCAGTGGTCCCATTTCACTTGAGTTTTTATGTGGATTACACAAGGACCTAAAAATAGATGAAATTATTGATTCAAATAGGAGAACCTTCTCGACCACTTTTCCTCTCAAACTGAAACCAACTATTTTCTGTGGGAGAGTTTGAATAGGCAGGAGCTTATGTATAAAAGGGTTTTAAAAAGAGGGAAAAAAAGTAGCATAGGATAACGTTCCAGCAACAACTGAGCTTTTCCTTGTGACAGCCATTTCCTTTCCTTTGAAACACCGGACAAAGCTCTTTAAAATGATCAGCTAATCGAGTACCTGAGAGTTTTCACTTAAAACCCTTTAGCGGATTAAATAGCATAAAACGATGTGTTTCCTACATAGTGGATGATGGTCTTGAATTAAACAGTGTGAAACTACCGTTTCAAATGAATCTAAAAGTAAACGACATTTTCTACTTCGCGTTGGCCCTTTTTCATCATTTTTGCGTCTCGTTTGATCTCCTTTACTCCTTTGAAAAAGTTTTGTTATTCAACTACGACACATCAAACTTGCATGTATCACACACACAAAAGCAAGAGTAGTGCCATACATCCTGACAGAGGATAAAACGACAGACAACTTACCACACGCCATAACAGTTTCATCAGCAAAGCGATAATGGTCACTTGAAGAAGAAAAAAGTTTATCTCCTTAGCGATAACAACAAGTTTTATCTTCCCTTTTTAGCAAAACAACATAAATATATAAACCCCATAAGATAACGTAGAAGTGGTTTTGTATGAACGGTTCATGTTGAAAGACTCCACTCAACAGCCAAAAAATATATATGGCTGGCTTTTGAGACTTTTCGTGGTGAAAGTACAAAACACGCAAAAAAAAAAAAAAAAAAAAAAAAGATAATCGAGACAGGATGGTAATAACAAGCTGACTTGAACACTACGGAAAAACGTGATGTGAGCAATTCGAAAGAATTTGTTTAAAGGCTCTTCTGATGATGCATATTCACCACAAGAATTTCTCCTTAGTTTTTTTTTCATTTTAAATATCGATTTTGCTCTAGCTCTTTACGCATATTATGTTGTACCAAATGGTGTCAGGGGATGGGAAAAACGGTGATGGAAAAAAAGGGGAAAACGATCCTTCTGGAATAAGAGGAAAAGTGAAGACTCGTGTGTTTATCACTCAAATATCCTTGGAACGTGTGATTTTTGGAAACAAGATATATGTATAGCCATGAAAAGTTTGTTATTATCAATGGTGCATTCCGAGAAAAACTATTTTGAGGAAAAATTCCAGTATTAGCGTAAACTGAAACCTTGCTAGAGAACACCACTTCAGTAAGCTGTATACAGGAAAAGCTGTTTAGCCACGGTTATAATGGCGAAGCTGAAGGCAGATCAGGAAATAAAAGTAAAAAAGGAAAATTCAAGAAAAAGCAGCAAAATTGTGGAATAGGGGAAAGAAAGGTTGGCCGCCCTTAGTTGGTTGGATTTCAAAGTCCGTCATCAAACTTTCCTTCCACTGAAACATCACTTCCCATGTCTAAAATGCAAAAACCAGAAAGTTCACGATTGAATCAATTCACGCCTGCCCCTTTACCAATGGGGCTGAAACACAATACGAGTCTGTCTAAAGGCCTATAGCATCGCTCCATCAACTTTACTCAAATTTGGCCCAAAGATAAAGAGTTAAACACTGACCTCGGCCTTTAAGTTTGGCCGATTGGGCTTTAAGTATGGTCTTTCCCAGTGACCTATGGTAATACTGGAACAAGTTTCATCCGAATCGCTCAAGTGTCCTATTGAGCATCCACAAGGCAGACAGACAAACACATCAATGTCCTTACCTGCTAAATATGCGCAAACTTCGTAATAAAACAAAATGTAGGCTAAAGATCACAAAACTATAGGTATCTATGTATTGAGGTTAGTTAGAGGCTTACGTTTTAGTGCAAATGTTATTTTGGCAGAAGTAAAAATTGTTATTTGTAATGAAATGTTTTTTTTATTCACATAAATATCATGCTTTTACCACCGAATTATTCAATTTATGAAAGGTTACCTTCAACTTAACTACCAGAGAAGGGATATTCAATGTCGGAACTATGGAAATGAGAGATTTACATTGATGAGCAGACGATGTTGGGATTTACGGGTATTTCATAACTGACTTAGTGTGCTGTAAACAAGCAAATAAAAAGAAAAAGTCTGATTGTAGTCTTAGTCCACATCCACATTGATATTCTATGCAGGAGCTGAGTCTTGGCTCTTGGCGCTGAGGAAACATAACTGCAAAAAAACTACGATTAAGCCTTGCTCTTCTCTCAAGCGTCACGTACAAAACTCCGGAACAAAGAGAAAACTGCAATTTTCTTTTCTACACTCGCGCTATAAAGTACGCCGTGTCTCTTCCATTAAACACAAGGCCTATAAATCCCCCAAATTGTATGCAGCATCAACACTATCATAACCGGTGAACGCATTGGCTCTAAGTTTTAGTCGGGATGTTAATCAGTAGCAATACGGTACATTAGCAAAATTCTTGGCAAAAACAGCCCAAAGCTGTTGTCCTACCCTTTGCAAATTAGACGGGATCTGGGTTCAGAATGGTAGTCATAAACTTTATTAATTTTTTAAATGGTTTCATGAATTTAATGAATGTTTGCTCTAGGGTTAGTCACTATAGTCAGGTACGTTTTTCATTCGATATGGTAAGCTGTTTTCACAGGGTATGCAAATATTACTTAATTGAGTAAACAACTCAGAGTTTCGTGAGTATGATTTACAGCAGCAGAGAAAATGATAAAACATATACGGTCTCCCCTTATTATACCCATTATAATTTGTAATTTGGAACAACATGTTTCATGTCTTATGGTAAACCGTTAGACATCCTTCTACAAGTTGCTTTTTCAAGAAGTTGTGAGTTTTGCTACTGTAAAAGCCTAAAAGTTTTTCGTTGCTAATGCATGCTGAATATTGATAAGAGTGCAAGAATAGCTACAAAAGACACCTTTTGGGATCGTTTATGTCTTATGAATGTTAGAACTGCCATTTTATGCCTGCATAATATACGTTCTCTTTGTCATAAAGCAAAGAGAAAGTTCATAAAATTCCAAGAGCTGCAAACTTTCTCGAAAGCATTAACGATATTTTATGTGAATTTTAGTATTTCAATGCTTTAATGACACACTGAAATCGCAGAGCTTCTGTGATATAATTGTGTCGGATAAAACAAATTAGCTCTTGCTATGGCAAAGCAACAGAGTATATAACTGGCAAGTATATTTTTTGCAGATGTCATCAAGACAAGTTTTCCCTAAAGTATGAACGGTATACTAGCCTTCACTGTTGCTTGGAGTGAAGGAATTCTAAAACTGTGGACTTTGGGTCGGTTTTTCAGTTGTTTTTATGAGTGGCACCTTTGTTCCTATGGATTCAATAAGCTGCTATTTTAGACTACGGTACACAATGCCTGTATAGAAACAATGCACCCATTAACCAAACAATCACTCGCATCCCGCTGCTATTTTTATCACATTTTGTTAACTAATTTCATCGGGGAGTCGTTGATATTGTTAGATATGAAAATTTAATTTGAAAAAGACAATAAAAGCGTTTTTTTTTGTGTGTATACCCCATATGCCTACAACCCTTCACCGAATCAACCATTTCTCATATTTGCCAAGCAAGTATTAATTAATTATGCAGTAGTAACCATGCGATGTATTGAATATGAGGCTACTATGAAGAAAGCAAAACATTCTAGGTTTGTGTACAATATGGAGGTAAACATTAAAAGCAGCTCGGTAAATACACCAACGAATGTGGACTATGTTGAGAGACCGTCTAAAAAAATAGCAACTCGTATAGTATTGCCCCATATGGAGATTACAGCTTCGGCATAATCCTTCATGTACGCAACCATATAACTGGCAGAGTGGCTTATGATATAAAAAAATTGCCATTTCAAGAAATTCATAGAGACATTATTTCTACGTTCATTATTTCGTTCTACGTTTATTTGAAACTTGTGATAAAATTTACCCGCGCCCAAAAGTGACCTTTAAGTGTTAACAAATTCTGGGATATGTATACAACTTCCGTCAGTTACGGGGACGGGAATCGGCTATATATGCTTTTGGAATAAAACACACATTGTCTTCTCTGCAAAATGCACCAATGTCGTAGCAGCAAGTGTGTCGATTGATTTCCCAGTCCCAGGAACATGCTTCTCCTGGTTTCCCACAACTTCCTTCATCTCTGATAAATTATAATTAATGTAAAGAGAGGGTCGTCAACACCGTCATTGCGAAAAATATTTAGGACTTACGATCGTGGGAAGGGAGGATTGCACTTTCCAATGCCAGAGTCGTTTCCATTGCCGATGTGACACCAGTTACTGCAACACTCGGAGTCTACATGCATGTTTCCCCTACATCTAAGCATTCTCCTCGCGGTTGAGCAGCCACCCTCTAAATTATTAAAACCATTTAAAGAAAACTGGAGTCTTTCAGATATGAAGGTTTTTTTTTCGGGGGGGGGGGGAAATTACCTTATGTGAGACACTGAAGACAGCGACGATGAGGAAGATATGTGCCACCAGCATTGTTACTCTTATGTTGGATATTAGATCAGCTCGCAGCAAAAGTCTGGGAAATAATGGTAAAAACTTGGTATGAAATGCCTGTGAGACTTCAACTTCCGTTGACGTAAGGTGAAATGGTATGGTCTGTAATTGGTGGTATTTTTTCCGATCCTTTATATCAATGCAATGAAGCCGGTGTAATTGCAATTTATTCAATCGATGAATAGACCTTTGGGCGTATCATCACAATTAAAGTCTTATTGGTAGTACGTTAATTTTTGCGACAAAAACAACTGGAAAGAGTTCCACATTATTTATGGCTCGTCATCATTACATTATGTTGTAATTAAGGTGAGGTGATTGGGCCATTACGCTGAGGATTCTGAAAAATAAAGGCTTTTATAATCGGCTCGTCATAGCATCCGTTACAGGACTTGAGTTAGTGATTGTCAGTGTCACCCGTCGCTTATCATAAAAAACTTCGTTTTTAGAAAACATGAGCTTCATGCGTTTGAATGAGGAGACGAGATCATGATGCCAAAATAAGCAACATTCAAATCATCACACGTTTTGCCTTTGAGCAGCTCTTAACAGAAAGGACGTTTATTGAAGGTACTTCAGAAAATAACGAGTATTGAAAGCAAGAATTAAATGCTCATCAACAAGAAATACTTTGAATAAAATTACTCAATTAGTCAATCAATAACGTTTAATTACCTGCAAATTTATTCAGAATCTTCGGTAAACAAAATAAAAACTCGATACCGACCATATTCCATATATTCTTTTAACCTGATTCACGATTATAGTACCTCTCCAGAATTATTACTTATTTTCAAATGTATACCACCCCAAATGAAATGTAACAAAATCATTATTTGACTTAGGAAAAATATAAGAACAGTAAAGTTGCTTATTAAAAGGTTTACAGATTTTGAACAATCTACTTAGAATTTCCTTTAAGCTTGCTACTAAGATGAGGAATCGTATTATGGTACTTAGACTTTTTTGGAGGTTTTAAACTTCTTATTGTCATCAAGTGTTCCATGAAAATCTATATTCAGTGTACTATAAAGTTACAAGGTTCACAAAAGACTAAACTTGTTGATCCATTTTCTTCTATGCCATCACAAGATTTTTTTTTTCGAAGGGTTTAAATTCGCCGGGACAACGGATAACTATCGGCTAATTCCTCCGGGTCTGGTTTTACAAAAAATAGCCCGAATTCGGCCGTTTCTCTGACATCTTTTAAAGTTTACTAATGTTGGCATGGCCAATGACTTGCATGTCGAGGAGAATTTCTTGGAGTGAGGATTTAAAGTTGTTGGAGTCAGTCTCCGTGTTAGAGTTGAAGGCAGAGACGCCGAACATGATTTCATTGTTCATCGGGTTGTAGCAACATCCGTAACCGTCCGGGACGACAGGTCCGTAGCACATTAAACCGTTATAGGCAGAGGCAACCTAGAAAATCAATATCAAATGCTATAATCCTTTGCAAGAAACTTTTTATTATGTATGAAAATGTAGCTTACTTGACTAGTTGACAGCTTAAAATGCGTTGAGTTAACATATCCAGCATCCTTGTAAAGTTCAGGTAGCTCCATTTTGTTCTCCAACGCGATTTTCTTCAAGCCCATCAGGTGTCTATCGACACCCAGTCCTTTCACGGCATGATTAGCATATTCCTTGTGACTCTCAATCGCCCTTTTCATCAGTTTAAACTTGTCAAACAAAGACAAGCCTGGGTTATCAATTCCTTTTGAAAAGTCGAGGGATTCTGTTGAACAAGAGCGAATCGTTTCCGTCCTCCCCTTGAGGAACATTCGCGTGGACGCAGATTCGTAATGTGGCGCAGGAACTTTGTGAACGCGATAGTAGGCTGCTTGAATTGCCATTTGGATGTAACTGTCCGGGCTGAACTTGCAGGATTTTATGAAATCCTTTCCATACGGCTTGAATGAAAAACAGCTCAGGTCCAGATCCTGGATCATGGCATCCACGTTGTTCTTTGCTTCTGCGATTGCTTTTGTGATTTTCTTATCTTTCAAGTTGAACGGCAGTTGGAGTGGAGGACTTTGGGGTGAAGTCGCCCCACCCTGGAGGGACACAGGTCCTGGATTGTTGTTCAGATAGGTTACGATGAAATCCATCATAGCAGCGATCGGCGGACCATCGGCGGGACTGTGCTCATAAGTCAAACCGACTTCCCCTTCAGAGCCCACAACAAACTGAATGGTTTTGTCGTGCCAGCGATTTCCATTGTTTGTGTAATGGCCGTGGAGCATTTGAAGACCGGCTGCTGTCAGACGCTCTGTGAGCTCGAGGTCTTCAACCTCTGGGATTTGTGTCACAGCCCGAGTTCTGTGAACATTAACAGGACGATTGGGCCTATCGATGCAAACGAGAAAAAGCGATGTTTCAATGTTTCTAATGCTTTCTTTGTTTCCAGGGTCCTTCTCAAGACGCTTGTAAGTTTCAGCCCACGAGTCACGCGGTTGTCCAGTGAGCACTCCAAAGGGGTATCCGTTCAGACCGCTGCACTGCACACTCACATTCCCAAGCTGACGGAGGATTTCGTCTGGCGGGGAAATGTTCCCGGAGGAGTCAATCACCTCCAGCTTGTGGAAGTAGTTTTTGTAGGCGACAATGATATGACGGCTTTCCGGATGGAAACTCAAAGTATCTTCAGGAACTGCTGGGGAACGGTTGACGCCCATGATGTTGTTATACTGTGACATATCTAGAGGCGTTTTTCCCATCAATTCAGGTTTGATTTGACCCATGTCAATCGTTTTCTTGAAGTGAAGAGCGGCATGGATGAGTTTGGCTGCGTAGCTAAATTGTTCTTCCTTTGAGTTGATTTGTGCAAATGGAAATATTAGGCCAGGGCTGGAGTGGACTATGACAGGCTGGCGGTATCCAAGATAAGCTGAGGATAACCACCAATCAGAGAGCCAGCTGTCTTTCTGGGCAGCACGGGCTTCCAGGAGAGACTGCAGTTTCGGGCCCAGGTTCGGATTCGTTCCGAACTCTTTCACGACGGCAGTCGTTTTGGCGAACTCTTCATCGCTAAGCAACGGCTTAACTGTTCGCAGGTACTTGGCCAAAGTGTCGTTAAGTGGTGGAACAGGAAGCCGCAAGAGGTGCTCGGGACTTGGTTCAGTTTGCGCCGCACTTACTGAAGTGCTAAACTCAGCCCGTCCAAGGGCAACCCCTGAGGGGTAGCTCTTTATCGGACGATTCCATTGAAATGTGCTCGCATAATTTTTACGCTGTTGAGGCGGTGCTGATGCGAGCGTCGAGACGTTGGCAGCTGACGAAGTAAAACTATAGCGACCTGTGGATAAGCTTGACGGCGCTTGAAGTCCGCGGCGGAGATTTTGTAGACCTAGAGATAGCACTTGACGTTGGGTGCATTGCATGTTGGCGGTGGTGGTGAAAGCGGAATCGTCACAGTCAGTAATATCACTTTCACTTACTTGTGAATAATTCTGGAAAAACACGGAAAACGATATACAGTTAGTGAATAAAAAAATTAGGGAAATAATTGTGAGTAATTATCTTTGCCCATTTTTATACCATTATATACAAAAAAATATATTTCCCAAGAAAAACATTATATTTTTCTTTTACAATGGACTGGCAACCTTTGTACTGACATTTGGGCAGCTCGCATATGTATTGACTTGACATTGATGACGTTCTTATCAGAGCCAAGATAACCACGATCATATTGCCGAGCGTGTGTATAATTTTACTCATGTTTGCATGCAAGAGCTATATCGACACATGTGTCATATTTAAAATTTCTCATAATTGAAACAATCTTACCCTAGGGTAAAATACTGATCAGTACTACCAAAAATTGAGCACAAGACTTACACTGAACACCAATATTTCTTAAAAGAATATCTGACAACAAAAAATATGAAGAGTTATTCAAATTTATTGTCATTTCTTTCCTATTCCTGGATCCTGCCCTGCCAAGTTAGTTCCCATTTGAAGAACACATACCAGACCAGAAGAGAGACAGAGGGGTTTTCTCCAGGTGTGTCTTGCACTTGCACACATACTACGTTCCACTTCCGAACACATGTTTTGGTTGTCGATCAGCTTGCTCCTGTTCTCGGATTCGGATTTTGAATGGAAGAAAAACAAAATTGCTTCATCTGCGCCAGTACCTACGCGTTGTTTGTTATCTTAAATTTGGTTATACATGGTTATCATTAATTGGATAGCTGGAGAAAGATTTCCTGTTTGTTATGGGGTTATAATTGGAAGTGGAAGGCCAACTGTGAAACACTGGAATACAAAAATGGAAGCAGCTTGACTTCTCTTTCTGGATAAAATAGTGTGGAGGAAGAGTTTTGAAAGTTTTATTAAGAAAGATATTGTTTAAAATCTAAAAGTTGTTAGTGTAATGGAGGGTGTGGAGGCGATGACAGTGGAGGGGACTGCTGGCAGTAGTGAAAATGTTGAGGAAGATCATTCAGTGATTCTGACGTTGCCTGATGAAATTCTGGAGAATATATTTGCCCGTGTGTCACCGTACAACGATCTGGATAGTCTGCGATTAACCTGTTCAAGATTCTATCGCGTTTCATCAAGTAACAAGATTTTTTCTATCGATCAAAATAATTTGTAAATTGGATTGTTTTTATGATTATTTTTTTCCTCTTCTCCAGAGGTCATTTCCAGTCTCAAGAGCAACTTTGAACAGTCTGTGATGGACGGGAATCTTCAATGTGAAGTTGTCTCAGCCCCGATTGTGGAGCCAATTCAGCCGCAGCAGCAAGGGTCAGCTCATCGTCCTCGACCTCCCGGAGGAACTTGGATAACAGAACGATTTGGACATATGTGTTGTTATTATGGTAATGACTTATGATTTTGGTTGTATTTTAGTTCAGTAAAATCTTGAAGGGATGTTTAAAAAAATATATATAATTCTTCAGATAAGGCCATTTATGTCGTCGGGGGAACAACAAGCACTCCAACTACATTCAACGATATTTGGAAGTTTGATCTAGAGCACTCGTTCATGGTCCCGTTGTCTCGCATCCGGACAGTATCCAACTCCCAAGGCTTTGGCGTCAATTTGTCGGTATGAAGACAATCTGGTGCTCTTTGGAGGCTGGGCCCATCCACCTCCGTACCCGCTAATGCAGCCTTGGCGTATTTTCGACGAGTTACACATCTACAACTGTCCAGCGAATAAGTGGACGTGTATTGTGACGAGCAACTCACCGCCTCCTAGTGCTGGACACTCGGCGTCTGTTCATGACACCAAAATGGTTGTCTTTGGAGGACGAACGTTTAACACCAAAGAGCAATCTTTTACGATCTCCAATTCTGCATGGATTTTTGACTTTTTGGCTTCAGACTGGTGCCCAATCACAACCAATGAGGGTCCACAGCCGCGCTATGGCCAAACGCAGATAAGTATCGATGACGACAAAATGCTTATGATTGGGGGATGCGGAGGACCGAATCAAATCTTTTCGGATGTTTGGCTGCTAACTTTTCGCCAGCAAGGATACAGCAGGTATGCAGGCACCTGGGAGAGGATGACCGTTACGGGGGATGAGGGTGTTGTTCCAAATGATTTTCACTACTCAGGATGCAAGGTAAACATGGATTTTCGTGCTTAATTCCTTAATTCAACATAATTTTTAAATAAAGTCGGATTAATTTGGTTTGCAGATTGGCGATAAGGTTTGTTTCTTTGAAAGATCTTCTCCAGTTTCGCCATTCCTTTCGTTTGATTCCATGGGGAACCCTGCACCGCAAAACCAGCTAAGTTTTAATCCTCAGGGTAACCGCTCCAGGGACTATTTTCACTCTCGATTGAGCTCAGCCCAAAGGCGACAAAGTTTTACGACCATGCCCCTCTACACCATGGATATTTCACAAGCAACTACCTCGCAAACTGTATCATGGACGAAGGAACCTCTGCCAGCAAAGTATGCTCGGCCAAACGAGCGGATGATGTACACAATGGTGACGGGTCGAGCTGAAATCATTCTCTTTGGGGGCTTCTACAAAGAAAGGAATCGCAGAGAGTGTCAAGTTTCAAACGACATATTTATTTTGAAAACCATTCATCGGTCATACTAACACAAGAAACTGGAGTAAACGTATTACTATTTCTAGGCCTGTGTGATACAACTCAAACTACCTAAATTGTATATAAACTTTGCATCTTTCACAGATTACCTTCCAATATATTTCAATAAAATACGTACAAAATACAAAATAGAAATGAAAACTTTATACAATCTATAGCTATCTTTTCAAAACGGGTAGTTCGTGCCATACCCTCCGCGACTTGGTCGACGGAAGGATCGTCCTCCACTGCCTCCTCGAGAGTTCCAGCCTCCACCTCTTGGAAATCTGCCTCCGCTTCCTCCACGATTGCCAAATCCGCCACGAAATCCTCGATCCCCACCACCTCTAAAGCCTCTATCGCCGCCTCCCCTGAATCCTCTTCCTTGATATCCTTGACTATTACCTCTATTCCCCCATGAATTGCCACCGTAATTTCCCCTACCCCGTCCATCTAAACTCGTCCTCATTACCTTACCTCCTACTTCCCCTTCATCTCCTTCCCCATCCATTCCCCGTTTGAGCCCCTTCGGTTCTGACGATGTGTAATCGCCTCCAACTTCATCATCATCGTCATCATCTCCTCCTTGGTCTTCTTCCACAGGATCCTCGGTGTAACCCCCTTGGTCCTGACTCCTCCAGTCTCCACCACCGCCAAATTCAATCTCTTCCATTCTACACAACTCCGTGACAATGTTGACCACTCGTTGATCCAAGTCTTGCAGTGGGAAAAATCCATCCGGACTCTCAGATGCTCTCACAATTAAGTTTTCCAGGGTTGGACGCAGCGCTAAAATGCATGATGCGACTTTCGGATCCATGTCCAAATTGATCCAATTGTCCAGCCGAACCACACCATTAATCCAGTCCACCTTCCTCGAGCCAAACAGCAAAAGATGAATAGGTGAGACCATCGTCATTGCCTTGCAAGCAATCGCTCTGGTTCTTATCTTTTCTCCAAAGATGAAAAACGGGCAAGCAAAATTCGTCTCGAACTTTGTGCAGTTTACAGATGCCTTGTGAACCAACGCAGCTTTTGACTCTATCGTCAACACCTTCCGTTTCTCTTTGTGGTAGCAAACATTTGGGTAGAGGCCCACACACAGCAATCCCGCCAGAGTGTCCAGGGCCGGGGTATTCGACTGAAATCGAATCGTTCCAGTCATCAACTGCTCTTCCGGAAAGCCACATTGAATCAGAACATTGATAAGTTGATTCTTGGCTTCACAAGTAACCCGCATCGAGGGCAGCGACAGCATCCGCTGGTTACAAAAGTCAAATTCAGCCTGCTCCCCATCCCTATTTTTTATCCGCTCCCAAGTTTGGAATGCGTTGAGGACAGCAATGTGGTCTGAGTTACGCCGTGCTCGGAAAGCACGTTGAGTAGGCGCCAGTCTTTTATTTTCCGGCCCTAGATTAAAGACTTCGCTGAGATTTGAAGCTTGCGCAGCAATTACAGCCATGGGATCAGATATGCCAAAGACTGCTCCAAGAATGAGCATTTTTCCGAGGCGAGGATCGAGCGGGAGCTTGGCTAAAATTCGGCCGAGAGGAGTCAACTCGGCAGAGTCATCCAAGCAGTTCAGCTCATGAAGTAACGCTTGTGCTTCAATAACAGCGTCGATTGGCGGTGGCTCTGGAGCTTTACTGAGAAAGTGGCCGATCCCTCCAAGCCGGAGGAGTTTAATAGTCAACGCAATTTCGTGGAGGGGAGTGCGTAGCATTTCTGGAGTCATGTTTTCGTCCAAGCTGTCATATCTCCGGCGGCTGCACAAGTGGTAGCAAAAGCCTTCTCGAACCCGACCAGCTCGGCCCTTCCTCTGCAACAGATTACTCCGTGATGCCCAAACTGTCGCAAATGTGGTCATGTTGTTGTGGGACGTAAAAAGCTTCACTTTAGCTTTACAAGAGTCGATAACGAAAACGACGTCATCGATGGTAACCGAAGTCTCGGCCAGATTGGTGCTCAAAATGATCTTGGTCACGTTTGGAGGCACCCGCTCAAACACGCGGTGCTGATCCTCACGAGGAAGCTGAGAGTGCAAAGGGAGGAGGCGGTAAGATCCAGTGCCAAATATTGGGTGCTGTTGAAGAAACTTCATAATTGTAAAAATGACATTCCAGCCCGGTAGAAAAACGAGGATGGCGCCTGGAAGATTCTTGCTCTTGATATGCTTCAACAAAGCAATGAGTAGTTCCAGATTTACATCTCGCTCGCTTATGTTTTGCATCGCGTCAGCTACTTCAGGAGGGTAGTTGTGGCCCCTCGGAAGGACATTGAAGTTTTCATCAGGACCCGACGTGACCAAAGTGTCTTCATCGCCTTCCTCTCGCTTTTTCTTCTTTTCTCGTCTAAAATATTATGAGCAGTTTTAATAAATACTTAAATAAATAAATAAATACTTACTCTACTGCAAGATGACTACCGAGTGGAAACTTTTAATCAACCTCCAAAAACAACAGAACGGAACTGTTTACCTAC